>JRUC01000141.1:0-35961 GCA_000806385.1 Leptographium procerum
CGTACGGCCATAGATACTGGAAAGCACGGGATCCCGTCCGCTCTCCCCTAGTTAAACCAGTAATCGGCGGATTAGTAGCTGGGTCGGTGACGACCAGCGAATACCCGCTGCTGTACGTTTTTTTTTCTTCACGAAAGTGGTTGATCACCAAAAGGACTTGAGCGACAGCTGTGGCAGGCATGATTGTATGTCAATTGCATGATCTCTCTAGAAACGAAGGTCTGAGGGCGTGGCCGGACCCCTACGAAAATTGTACTGATCATGATGTGGAGTTCCGCTTGCATATAACAGCCACCGGAGTTGTGTGCAGTCCGAATTTGTTCTCCCTACCTTACCTGTAAGCAGCCGGTATTCCCCTAAAACTGTCCGCCGCAAGGCCCCTCTGCATGCTTTATATTAACTCTCATCGACGTCACTTTCTGAAGCTAGCATAGCGAACACGGAATGTCTTTAGAGACGCCGTTTCGCATAGTTGCTCAAAATACGAGTCAAAGCATCATGCCATCCAGCTGGACGCACCTTGTTCGTTTCCTAGCCAAGGAGGATGGCCAGGTTCATCTCGGCCAGATAGACGCCGTAAAGGTGCCCGACTTAGGCCTGGCACTTGACAATGGCGAGACGGTGACGGCACGCGTGATTGAAGGAGACGTGTTTGACGGAACCGTGACCGATAGGACATTGACCATCTCAACTGTGAGCTGAGAGCTGCGAGCTGCTGCTGTTTCACGTGCATGGGCTGACTTTAGGCGTATTGTCAAACAGCTACTCGCGCCGCTACGACAGGATGAGGTTCCCATCATCCGCTGTATGGGACTGAACTACCGCGACCACGCCAAGGAAGCCGGCTTGCCCATTCCAGACACGCCCGTGCTCTTCATCAAGCCGAGAACGGCGCTGGCTGGCCCAGCACCAGCCCGGATAATCGTGCCCAAGGTCGCGCAGGACGGCACGAGCGACTACGAGGCAGAACTGTCGCTGGTCATTGGGAAGACGGGCCGCAACATCCCAAAGGAGCTGGCGCTGGACTACGTTCTGGGCTACACGGCGAGCAACGATGTTAGCGCGCGCGAACAGCAACTCAAGAACAGCCAGTGGAGTTTTTCAAAGGGTAAGAGCCGTGGAAGCAGAAGTGGCAACACGAAGTATCTCAGCAGAGCAGCACTAACCAGACAGGACTCGACTCGTCGGCCCCCATTGGACCGGTTCTGATAGCAGCGTCCGCAATTTCTGATCCCCACAAGCTGAACATCAGGGCCATCCTCAATGGCACCGTCGTCCAAAATTCCAACACGTGGTGAGCCGAGCCGGGTCTCTTGGTCTTGGCCTTGTGCTTGAGCTGCCGTATCCTTAATCCTAGTTCTGACGACCACAGTGAGATGATCTTTGACATCCCCTCAACCATTGCATTCTTGTCCCAGGGCACGACGCTAGAGCGTGGTACTATTATCATGACGGGCACTGGCCCCGGCATCGGCGCCTTGCGCACGCCCAAGCTTTCGCTGAAGCACGGGGACGACATCCGCGTTGAAATTGAGCAGATCGGAACCCTAATCAACAAAGTTTACTACGAATAACAGGAACAGTCGAGGCCATTGCCTGCAGGTTTGAATGGGCATCGGTTGCCGCTCTCGGCGATTGTTTGGACTAGGGAGATTGTCAGGTTTCTCACCCCGCAATCATTCCGTTGTGGGGGAGGCCGTTAGCGTCCCTATGCCACACTAGCCAATAGTGCTTGCATCTGGGGACCCCCACTTCTACATGTTATCTTACTCTGAACATGCTGCAGCATTTTTTTCTTCTCTTTATTCCTTGTTCCTATGGTCACGGCTTAGTGGAAGCGACAAAATAAATGACAGGCTGGCGCACTTTGGGTGGCGGCTCCGTCATTATTTTTGTTTTAATTTTATTAGGAAATAGGAAGTCTGCAGGTGATGAAACATCCAAGGACGCTGTTTTCTGCAGCGCGCATCTGCGGGTCTGCAACCTTGCGCTACAAACCTAGCTCGTCGTGACGGAGCCTATCCTCAAGGGTGCCCAGACCGTCTCAGGCCCGCGGGACCTACCGGCTGAAGCAGGATTGCCGGTACATGGCGGGAACTGCTTTCCTGCAGCTGCACTGCCCATTGCTGGGATCTACCAGAAGTTCAGTATGCTCGCCTGATTTGATATCCGGGAATATCGCCCGGCTGCAGAGCTCAGGGTGGCCTAAGCTTACTTAACTGAATTAGGAGCTCAGGATGAGAGGGAAAATGACTTCACTACTGTCCTGTAGACAACACGTCACCGCACACTATTATTGTGTCATGTTCATCATTTCAAGTAACAGAACGCTGCGTTCAACGAGCCGCTCTGGAAATATCGTATTCTGTTCAGGTCCTTTCGTCACCGTCTGTTCTCCTCCTCTTGACGTTTTAGCTCGGCGCGGAAGACGTTTGTTGTTCCACGCGTTGGTGACCAGCTGTCGCGGTCCGTCAGCTGTATATCTGTCACTGCCGCTGGTTCCGCCTTTCCGGACGTCCGCACAAAAGCAGGAGATTCTACCGTCGTTGACACGCCCATTCCGGCCTGCTGCAGGAAGGACGTTGTCCGCGTCCGCTGACTTCCGGCAGGCGCTCGGCGGCTGCCGCCACCGCAGCAAGGCAGCACGCCGCCATAACGCCGCCATGACCACGCGCAGAAGCCCAGAAGTACGAGGGCAGCGACGCCCAGCACGACGGGCAGTGCTACGGCCAGCGCAGATACGTGGTGGCCAGCAGAAGATGATTTTGCCGTAGACGTGGTAATAACCACGGTCGGTCCGGTAGCCCGCTCGGTATTGTTGGATGTGTCCGCGTAGGCAGCGTAGATTGTGGCGCTGATGGTGGAGGCGTTGTGCTTGGTCAGGAAGGAGGAGTCTATGGTCCAGACGTAGAAGCCCTGGCTGGCGTAGATGGCAGTCGTCACAAAGCCAGACACGCCGCTCGCGGTGTCAGCCATGCTGTACTCGACTTCGACCTGGACCGTAGCACCAGGGTAGAAGAAGGACGAGTCCCAAGTGACTGAGAAGGTCAGTATAACTCGATGCAACACAGGGAGGTCTTTGCAGGCATGCTCACTATAATACGAGCTACCTGGGGCCAGCTCACCGCCCTCTCCTGGCTGACAGAAGGGCTTGTAGTCTCCCTGGTAGTTGCTGCACGTGAGAAAGGCTCCGGCACCGCTGGAAGCGGCGGCGGTGGCAACGATCGGGAGTGCAGTTTTGGTGGTGGTTGAGTCGGAGACAGCCATAATATAGGTGGCAGAGTCGGTCAGCTGGCTAGGCGGCGCCGAGATGGTAGAGCTCTGAGAAACGGTGGGCGTGATAGTGGCAGCGCTGCCTGAAGCGTCGACGGTGACCCAAGGACTCGGAGCGGAGCCGGCACGAGGATGGAGGACAGCCGCAGCCGCAAGGGCCGGTAAGGCCAAGGCGGCTGTCAAGGAGACTCTAGGCAACATGTTGGACCGCCGGAGACGCAAAAGAGTAAGCACAAACGGGGACAGAGACAGAGAATGAAAAGAGAAGGTTGCCCAGAAGTAAAAGAGAGAGAGCCAGAGGAGCAAATGATCAGAGCAGCGGCTCCGAGCAGACATGCAGGAGAGGTTCCCTGTCAGAAAAAAGAGCCGAGAACAGGAACAACCGGCCACCTCGACGCCAATGGCATTAGTTATTAGTCCACTTCTGCGGGCGGTGATGGCTTCACTTTATCGGCTGTGGGCGACCAATAGCATTGCACTTATAGAAATAGCACAAGCCCACGAGCTCACGAGCTGATATTGTCTTGGGCAGGAACCCCGCGCCAGAGCAAGTTTTTTTTTTCTTTCCTTTTTTCCTCTCTCTTTCTGTGGCCTGGGGCCTTTCGGTGGTCTGAGGACTGGAGGTCTGATTCATTCATTCCTTCCCTTTGGGGCTAACGTTTGCGCTCCCGCAGCCCTTTCATTGACTTTTTGGCGTTTTTCCACTGCTTCCCACCTTCCTTCACCATGTGCTCCCCGTTCCCGTTTCTCTACTCGTACCCAATCCCACCCCCACTAGGACGCTCCGGCCAGCTGGCCACTCACAGCACCCCGTCGCAGCCAGGTGCTGAACCGAAGAGGGCTACTACCCCCTTCTAGGAGGGCACCCTATTTTTTAAGGCGCCGCGTTCTTTCGCTAGTACTATGTAGTGTTCCTTCTTATTCCCTGCGCTAAATGCTAAAACCCGTGGAGTGTAGGCTCAGATAAGCAGGAGCCTGTGCAGGTGCGACGGATACGACTTTGCGTGCTTGCCTTTGGCACGATTGAGCCGCCACTCGCAGTAGCATGGTGGCTTACTGTTCTTCGTTCGGCATTTGTCTCCTCTGCTTCTCCTCCGCTCTCCTCTACAGTGTCGCTTCATTCTTGCTGCAATCACGCTGCAGTCACGCTGCAGTCTTTCTGCAGCCACCTCAAAGCCAGCCCCAATGGCGCGTTGTCGAAGCTGCAGGCGGGTGCAGGATTCTGCTCGTATTTTTTTTCCTGTTCGGTTGGGGCCAAGGAGGGGGTGGAGAGGACTTTTTCTACTTGTCGTCCAGATCCAACAGCCTACCCGAAAAGGGCCAAGGAGTTGGCCCAACACAGCTGATCGAGGGGTTGGTGTCTTACTGGCACATGTCAAGTATTGGATAAACTACGACTATGCATTGAATATTGAATATTACAATCTGGGGCAGCTCTGGGCGGCGTCGTTGCCGTTGTCCGACGGCTGGCCTGAATTTCCACTTCTCTCCCCCATGTGCTCACCCGTGGACCGGCGCGGTGGTAGGACACCAACACATGTGGGCTTGCCGTCAGCACATACCGAGTGCTACGAGTACTATGTATGTATGGGGGGGCGTGCCTTTCTTACACTTTGGGGCCTGGACTCTTTGTTCAGTCTGTATCCATTCGCCCTACCTAACGGTCGTGGCGATCGTACTGATTTTCACAACCGACTCCTAGCCGGCCCTTCTTTCTTCTCTTACTCTATTGCTTTTGCTTCCTTTTATACTTGACAAGTCTGCAAGCGTCCGAGCTGCAGCTGCGTTTTCCCTTTGAGCGTTGACAGCCTTCTCTCTGCCTCTTTGCCTCTCTGCCTCTCACCCTCTCTCCCTCTCTTCCTCGTGCTCGCAGCCATGAAGGCTGCCCG
Organism: Leptographium procerum; assembly: GCA_000806385.1. Taxonomy (NCBI): domain Eukaryota; kingdom Fungi; phylum Ascomycota; class Sordariomycetes; order Ophiostomatales; family Ophiostomataceae; genus Leptographium; species Leptographium procerum. Next base: position 5,163 of record JRUC01000141.1, read on the forward strand.
GCATAATGCAGCAGCTGTCTTAGCCACTGTCGGCCTGGGTCTGCATGCGGCGGTCACTTCTGCCTCTAGCTGCTCCACGGTCTTGTCGCCTTCCTATAACACGCCGGTCGTGGCCAGCGGCTGGACGGCGCAGATCGTTGCGAACGGACTGAAGAAGCCGCGCAGCCTCCAGTTCGACAGCGCCGGAGGTCTTCTGGTGGTCGAGAGCGGCAAGGGTGTCTCGCGTCTTGTCTTCACCGACCGCGGCAACACCTGTCTGGAAGTGGCATCTTACATGACAGTCGTGAACGATACCAGCGTACGTCCCTCTAGATCCTCACTATCGAGTTCCCATTCTTAGCGCTGACAAATTCCAGCTTAACCACGGACTTGCGCTGGCCGTCAACGAGACTGTCCTGTTGGCTTCATCGGCCGAGGCCGTCTACGCCTACGCTTATGATGCCAAGTCCGGCAGCGTCAGCGGCAGCTCCCAGACTGTCGTCTCAGGCATGAGCAACAACGACCTGACCACACGCACGTTGCTCATGTCATCCGCACAGGAGGGCACTTTGCTGGTCTCGCGCGGCAGCTCTGAGGACTACGACGAGGATGCGCTAGATGTCACATCCGGCCTGTCGCAGATCCGTGCCTTTGACCTCAGCTCCCTCACGGCATCCTCCTCCGATGTCACCGCGTACAGCTTTGATACCGCCGGCCTGCGCGTCGGCTGGGGCCTGCGCAACTCTGTTGGCGTGGCCGAACATCCCGTCACTGGCGGCATCTATGCCGTCGAGAACAGCATCGATGACGCCACTCGCGAAGGCGTCGACATCCACGAGAACAACCCAGGCGAGGAACTCAACTACCTCGGCACCCTGGCCAACCTCTCATCCTCTAATCAGGGCAGCAACTACGGCTACCCAAACTGCTTCTCCGTTTGGAATACCTCCATCCCCGACAACACCGGCCTCGTTGTCGGCAGCCAGATCAGCATGATTGTCAACAGCACATTTAATGACACCACCTGCGCCGACACCACCGTCTCCCCGCGCCTGACCTTCCCGGCCCACATGGCCCCTCTAGACATCAAATTCACGTCTGACGGCACAGCCGCTTATGTCACATTCCACGGAAGCAGTAAGTCAGCCTGCCGCACGCACGCACTCACTATCTCTTTCTCTATCTTCCCGGATGACGCCTGTTGTCCGTCCTTATGACCTTCCATGCTAAACTCCGCTAGCCGACAAGACGACGAAGGTTGGCTACCATCTGTCTAGCATCAACTTTGACGGCACTACCGGCTCGCCCGTCGACGATGCCACCAGCACGACAGCCTTGACCGACATCATCTCCAACCCGGATCTCACCCAGTGCCCGGGCGCCTGCTTCCGCCCCGTGGGCCTCGCCTGGGATGCCTCTGGCCGATTGTTTATGTCCTCTGATGCTACCGGCGAGATTTATGTCCTGCTCAAGTCCTCCTCTACCGCCACCGCTACCGCTACCGCAACCGCCAGCGGCACCATGGTCACAGCAACGAGCAGCAGCAAAAGCGCGGCGGCACCTGTAGGCCTTTTCAGTCGAGCTACGGCTCTGCTAGGCGCCACATTGGCCGGATCGGCAATAGTGCTGTTGTGCGCGTTTTGAGGAAACTAAGGGAGAAGAGGTAGACGCCATTTACAGGGCAATAGGAAGAGGAGGAGCAGACCCCTCGACAGATATTGAAAACGCACAATGACTGGAATGACTGGAATGACTGCATATGATTCGACTATCCCCAAGTAAATCGCCTCTGTTTAACATCGGCACTCGCTCAAACTGCCTGCAAATCTCTGAGTCTCCATATGTCATATGGGCTAGTCCTCCGGACAGATTACTCATCAGTCCAACACCTGGACGAGATCGCACCGAGTCTAGCGTTGCTGCTGTTGGCAAGTAAGTGTTTGTTTATCGTAACGGGCAGATCTCCTCTACATGTTTTTTCCTGCCACTTGTATTGTGCGTATCTTCCTTTCACCCACTGGGCGTTTCAACCAGACATTGCCATCATCACGCTGCCCAGATCGCATTGCAGATTTCCTTAGGTCATTTGTAGAGTTATGGTGGTAATTTGTGAGATTGGGGTCGGTGATCGGGACTTTGCGCAAGCAGTTGCAAGATATGCGAAATCACAGTCTTCATGCCATCTGTCGGCGGCAATGGAAACACTGTCGAGACCGTTGACAAGTGGTCATGCCAGGGCCCAGAAATCGGGGTTTAAAGTTTCCCGAACTCCTTATGGTGAAGAAGCTTTCTGTGGGTTTTGTGGGCCTAGCGAAGCATGCACAAATGCCAATACGAGAAGGAAGAACTTTGTTGCCACTGTAAAAAGCGTGAGTGGCTCGCCGTACGGTGTAGCATTACGTACTCCTGGATGGCGGAGCGTTGCAGACGGAAGAGCTTATGCTTCGCAGCCCCTACTCGTAGTCGGCGCGGAGCCCTGCTGGAGATTCTACTAATACAAGCACACGCAGTACGGGTACGAGCAGTACGAGACGAATACTCGTGCAGTAAAAGGAAAAGAAAAAGAAAAGAAAACAGTGCGAAAACGAACTGTTGCATACGGCAACCACTTGGGAATTTTACTGGCATTATTGGCGAATCGCAGCGTGGTTCCCAGGGGTCGACGCTAAAGACCTGTAGACAGCATCGTTTCCTTTTCATTCCCCCCAGACAACCAGAAAACCCACAAAAGTACGTGGCGATAGGCGCTATCGGGCTCATTTGGCATGCTAGGTTCAGCCCTCCCTGCCAGGCTTGGCTTTGGCTTCCAGTTGTCGAGCCCTGCTTTGCTGTCCCTGCTTTTTCTATCTTGCGATCTGCTGTAACTTTCTGGGCCTCCATCCTCCAAACAAAACATCACTACAACCATTGTGGCCTGTCATCGAGGCCCCCTTCTATTCCATCCAATTCATCTTTAGCGATCCCCGGGCCCGTGGTAATCCAGCCAATCTGCTCTCTTCTGGCCGGCGAAACCAGCCCGTCTCATACGGCAAGCGTCTCAAGTCGTGTCTTGTGTCCACCCTACCAAAACAGCAACCTCTCAACCTCCCCAATCAGCCGCCTTCTAAGCCACACAGCCCGCGAGCTGACGCAAAAGCCTGGCACGATTTCTATACTTGGTCCCTCTATTCTCGTCCGGCAGAGCCGTCCATCCCGGAGGCGATCCCCCATCAATCACCTGCTTTGCACGTCAGGGACCTCCCCCCTTAGCTCAGCCTGCCAGCCCAAGAGCATACATAGTATATCGCTTCAAGAGGAGAAACACCAAGGCGCATACGCAATCGGGCCCAGAACTGTCCCTTTCCCGGCGCAAGCAGCCGGCATTTGAGTCTGAGCCTCCCTCCCGCGTTAGCCTGGGCGTTGCACATTCCTCCCTTCTTAGACTCAGTCGAAGTGCGACAACACGCACACATTTCCGGACCTGCACCAATCTCGTCCAGCTTTACTGCGTACATTCCGTCTCCAGCAACGACAGAATCTTCGGCAACCCCATATGACAGCACCTTTCCACACGGCAACAGCCATCAAACCCAACATCAGCGCATACGGCTCGAGCTCTCCCCTTCCGTATGCGGACGTCTGAGCATCTCCTCCCTCTCCCCCTCTCCCGGCACTCGCGTCGACGGCTGAAGTCGTCTTTGCTGAGGCAGTCGACTACCGAACCCTCTTTGGCTCTTCCTCTCCGTCTCCGTCTCCGCAACCACCGCGAAGAAACCGAATGCAAGCATGGACCATGCAGCCCTTGCTCTCGACGTAGCGCACCAGATATATGCTCGCACAAACGAAACGTCTAGCACATCGACGTCCACCACCTCGACACGCCCACCCGTCTACAAGGTCATTGGCATTTGCTTGGCCATCGGCTCCGGCGCCTTTATCGGCACCTCCTATGTTCTGAAAAAATTCGGCTTGCTCAAGGCCAACGAGAAATACAACGAGGTCGCCGGTGAGGGCTATGGCTACCTTAAGAATGGCTACTGGTGGACCGGCATGACGCTCATGATCATTGGCGAGATCTGCAACTTTGTCGCGTACGCCTTCACCGATGCTATCCTCGTCACCCCACTCGGCGCCCTCTCCGTCGTCATCACCACCATCCTCTCCGCCATCTTTCTCAAGGAACGTCTCAGCATGGTAGGCAAGGTCGCCTGCTTCTTGTGCATTGTCGGCTCTGTCGTTATCGTCATGAACGCCCCAGAAGAGTCATCCGTGTCGACCATTCAGGAGATGCAGCACTACGTCATCGCGCCCGGCTTTTTAAGCTTTACCGGCGTCATCATCGTGGGCTCCATAATAACCGCCCTTTATGCTGGTCCACGTTGGGGAAAGAAGAACATGCTGGTCTATATCTCTATTTGCAGCTGGATCGGCGGCCTCAGCGTTGTTGCCACACAGGGCCTCGGGGCTGCCATAGTCGCGCAGGCTGGCGGTACACCCCAGTTCAACCAGTGGTTCATATATGTGCTTCTGGTCTTTGTGATTGCCACGCTCGTCACAGAGATTGTCTTTCTTAATGTGAGCAGCATACCCTGTCAGATTGTGCCGTCTAACCAGCCTGCTAACCAGCGCCACAGAAAGCACTAAATTTATTCAACGCCGCCCTAGTCACTCCGACGTATTACGTTTACTTCACCAGCACTACCATCATCACCTCCGCCGTCCTCTTCCGGGGCTTCAAGGGATCAGCAACGACCATTGTGACAGTTGTGAACGGATTCCTCGTCATCTGTTCCGGCGTCGTCTTGCTCCAGCTATCCAAGTCGGCGAAGGACGTCCCGGATGCAGCTGTCTTTTCCGGCGACCTGGACCAGATCCAAACCATTGCCGAGCAGGAGCAGTCCGAGACGGAGCCGAAGGCAGACGCAATCCGCGGTACCGCCGCCCTGGTCCGCCGCTTCTCTTCTGCGCGCCAGAAGATGGAGATTGCTGAACTGAAACGGCTACATGAAGAAAGCGTGCACGGGAATCTAGAGCCTGTAAGCGAAAACGGCGCCGCTCCAGAAGAATACGAATGGGACGGCATCCGGAGAAGACGTACCGTGCACAGCAGCCTGAGGTCACGCACCCCGGCAACCAGCGGCACTTTCACCCCTCCACCAAGAACACCACACCCGCCTCTCGGCTGGTCTCACATTCCCAGCGACGAAGAGCTGCTTGCCCTTAACCGGTCGAACACTCCCAGCGTCCTATCTAGCATTGCGGGGACCATCCGTGGGCGGCGCCGCAGCACCCTGATACTCCAGCACGCCCGCATCGACGACGCTGCGACTAACAAAGCTCAGAGCCCCATGCACCCGGTCCAACTTACCGACATTGCCGTTCCGGCGCAGCGCCCAGACGACGACGATGCCAGCACGTATTACGGCGGTGGCCGCTCGTACGGCCTGCCCTCGGGCAAGACTGAGTACTTGGGTGCTGGCAGTTATGCCATGGGGTATGCGGCGAGCGATGCGAGCAGTCTGGCCCCGGATCCGCCGCCACACTCGGCCAAAAGGCAGTTCTCCTTCCAGAATGTCTTCCGCAGACACCAGCAGCATGGAGAGTCATCCAACGACGATGCCAGCGTAGCAGACCACAGCATAGACTTCTCCCATTCGCATCGGCCTGTGAGTGCGCGAGGCTATTCAGCGCCGCAGGTTAAGGGCGCATCGGAGGAAGAGCGCCTAGGTCTGGTCAAGGGCGACTCGCGCGTCGCCGCTACCGCACCCCAGCTGCCGCCATTCGAGGAAGAGGATGTGTACGACGAAGACGAAGACATGTATGCGGACGACAAGAACGCCCGATACGGCCGAGGCATTACTGTCTCGTCACCGCCACGATATGGTGATGAGAGTCGCCACCGTAGTCAGCGCCGAATCGGCAGCATCGACAGCATTGATAGCACAAACTACGACCTACACGAGATCCGTCAGGATGGCGGTGGCCACGGCCGCCAACACAGCCGAGTAGAATACCAAACGCCGCAGCCACCACCGGCAACCGGCAGACGAGATAGCCCACCACAAGGAGGTGCTGGTGCTTTCATTTGAGCTAGCATTTCTGCTTGGCTCCTGCTCTGTCGTCTGTTGCTTTTTCCTCGTTGCTTTTTGTTTTTCGTTTTGCTCTCTGGAATTTGCAAACGCTAGACATGACCATACTTATATCCCTCGGTAACCCAGGCATAGTGGCTGCTCTGTTTTATGTTGCTTTTTGGCTTTGTACGACCTGAGTCTCCCGTCTCTAGATCCGGCTTGTTTTTCTTTTCCCTTTGGCTACGACAATCAAAATGACGATGACTCTTTGAAGCGCCGCACCCTGTTTATTTATTTATCTTTCTTTCTTTCTTTTCGCTGTAACAATAGAACGAACGACACCGACGACAATCCTTTTGCGAGCAAAAGCCTATTCGCTGCGAGCAGCATGGGTAGAGCATGACACTGTTCTACAGGCAGCACATAGATGTGCACATGTTTGTTGTTTTTTAGCCGCATTTCTTCTATCCACTCAGCCGTCTTTTTTAAGGCACATTTTTAAGCTGTTGGCATTTTGCATAGGGATATTCATGATAAATAGAGGAGGGCATATCACGCATGCAACTTGAATGAAAGGCTACGGTATTAAAGACATGCAAGTAAACCATCTTTATGTGAATAACAATTAGGAAAAGGGCATAAACCTAACAGCGCGTAGAGTGCAATTGCATCTCAGCTTGGCCTGTTCCGAAGTGCACGGAAGCCTACCATTTTCAGAGCCTTGCTCTCCTTCTTTTTTAGCTTCCGAGGAATTTGTGAGATTTCAACGCTTTCTAAAGTTAGGTCGTGACTTCAAATTGAATAAAGAAAAGAGGAAACGGCAGAAACAGTCAGCACGAAAGAGAAAAAAGAAGGAAACCCAGCAGTCCGGCTCGAGCGGCCCGAAGCAAATTAATCTATGCTTTTGATTTCAGTTGTATCTTCCAACTGCCCCATGAACGCTAAAATTGAAAACCACGCTGTAAGTATTCGCTGTTGTGTTATGAGAAAAGCCAAAAACAAGCCAAAACCGCTACCTCTTAAAACACCCCATTAAGAATGTACTATTGAAAACGACAAAAAAAGAAAAAACTCGGCTCACGACCTGGACATAGAACCCCGGCGTAAGGTCTACGGCAGCTCACCAGTCCACCGCCCAGCCATTCTGGTCGAGAAACTCCTCACAAGCCTGCTTCAAGTTGATATTGGGCCGCAGGTCTGCCGGTGTTAGCGTTTCTCTTGTGAGCGGATCTGTGCTTTGACGCCTCAGGTGCTCCAGGATAGCTGAACGCTCATATGATTTGCCTGTTTTAGTCTGGGAGCAAGTCAGCATTCACTACTACATACAGCTAGACTAATGCATGGGGAACACGCAAACTTACGATGACAGGGTCGACCATGATGCCAAACGTGATGTCGTCTATGGCCCAATCTGGCACATCCCTCCGCTTCTCGGACTCGCTGCGGGCCCTCTCGAACGTATCGCGCAGCTGGCTGAGCTTCGCCTCCCACTCGTCGGCCGCGTCTTTGCGGTCGCTGTCGTTGTTGATATCTCCCAGGTCGCGGTCGCGCTCCGCCTCCATCAGAGACAGTACCTGGGCTTCGAGCTGGGCGCCCTCGCGTGCGCGCCGTCTTTCCCGATCTTCCCAACGCTCCTTTTTACATTGAAGGACAAGTGCCGTAACGGGCGACAGTGACTTGTCGCCCGTCTCAATGCAGATCTCGTAGGCGCGTTTTGCATGTGTGACGGCGTCGTCAAATGCCTTCAGGCCTAGCTCAGCCTGTGCGAGGTAGTAATGAGCCTTCATGTTGTTTGGGGCGATGTCTAGACACGTCTTGCAGTCGCTGGTAGCGCTGTCCCACATATCAAGCTTCAGGCGTGCCATTGACCGGTTCGTGTAGAGGTTCGGGTTCGTGGGATCAGCAATGATGCTGTGGAAGGAACAATGTCAGCCAAACTGGGACAACAGTGGCGCATTACATTGGAGTCTGGTGTTCTATTTACGCCTTGGAATAGAGTGCATCAGCACCGGCAAAGTCGCCCTCCTGGAAATGGCGATTGCCTTCTTCCTTGAGTGAAATTGCCTTGGTAGACATGACGTATCACTCCCTGGCAGGGCCGAGGATAGAGCATCAATGCCTCGCCAGGATGAGGGCAAAAAAAGTTATGCGGCAGGGCGAGGTTATGCTAAATAGGCAACGGGGGCGTCAACAAGCGCAACGATGATTGTGCCTCGTAGGGGAAAGCAGCGATTGTTATGGCAATAATGTATAATGTAGGTGGTGTAGAGTCTGCGTAGAGTTATAGGAGTCCGATTTGTTATAGGAGTCAAGAAGCGAAACCAAAAGCCCCCCCAAAAGATGTACGGTGGTCGATGCTTGCTAGTTGAGGATCGCGAAATTAATTGTTGGAAAAAAGCAGAGTCAAATGAGGGCTGTTTCGAAAGCTTCTGTTACGTATGTACATAGTGAGATAGTACGATAAGATGAAGCATGGAGGGAAAGACACAACGGTAGTGGGGCAGCAGTGCCTACTGCCGCGAACCCCACCAAACCTGCCATTGTTTGTCAGGGGGTCGAAGCTTCCAGAAATGTCCCGCTTCCAGCAGCAGTTATTGTCGATATTTGGCTGCGCCTTCCTGCGGAGCATTGAAACTATTTGACACTCAACCCGACACTCCGCTCTACGTACCCGTATTCAATCATACTGCGCCATCAATTTGTTGTTCAGCACGCCATTCGGAAAATCTTCCTCGCCCAGCGCCGTTGTGTGCGCCCATGGCTTCAGCCGGTTCTCCTCTCGGATCGTTGCGGCGAAACACTGGCTCCAACCGTTGCGCGGGTGTGTCCGGACCACGTCCTCCAGCGTGTCCACGTGCACCAGCCGATTATTGCCACCCATATTGTCGTAAATGGTGGCTAGCTGGATCAGCTGGCCTAAAAAGGTGATGCTGCCCGTCGTTCCGAGATCCTGGTGGCGGATGATGGCCTCCGCCACGGCTTCGGCCTGAGCTTGCGGTGCGCCCAGCTGCTTGCCGACGAGGTCGAGGGCAAGAAGGCCACCATAGAACTCGAATGACAAGCGTGTCGCGCGCAGATGATCGTGTGTAGTGCCAATGTCATGCAGCAGTGCCGTCAGGGCAAGCGTGGATAGCGACATGGCTCGCGCCTCGTCTGGAAACTGCTGCAGCAGGATAGCCGTGGCTGAGAAAAAGCCATCGCAAGATTATCTTATCAGCTGAACGGCCTTGTTGAGACCAGCCGTCTGATCATCCGTCCAATGCCCATGACTTACCGTAGTAGTATACCCGCATCGAGTGGCTGTAAGTCTGAGGCGGCAGCCTCTCCTTGGCATATGCTTGGACCTTAGCCACGAGTGGATCCTGTGCTGGGAAAGGCAAGTTCTTGACGAGAACCGGCTTCGGCTCATGAAGAAAGCTCTTGCCCGAGAGCAAGACGCTAGGGTCTCGCGCCACGGCCGTCCAGCCGTGCTCGGCAATCGCGGTGTCTTGTTCTGTACTCTGCATGGCCTGCGGAAATCTGCAAGAAGATATGCTCTTTGCTGACAGTAATTGGCATTAGGGATGTTCTTGTCACATTAAGTCTCTTCCTCTAAAAGTTTTATAATCGTAGAATATGTGTACGTCATGCACGCGTGCAGACGGCATTTAGACAGCCTACTCGCATGGAAAAGCGATGGACTACGAGTAAGCAGTAAACATCCATTTCCGCGGAGAAAGAACGCAATCAATAGAATACAGGGACGTCATGACTGGCTGGGTCACTCCAGAAACAGATCCCGAAAGAAAGCTAGCAAATGTTTTTTGCAAAAGATGACGTTAGACTTTCATTTCTCTTGCTGACTACAATTCGTTGGAAAGTGGCATTTCGCATATGTGCCTCAACTGTCACATCTTATTGGATGAAAACATGCATGATCAAATCACATCGATGTTTTTTTCATAGCGGGTAATAGTGTTCATCGGCCGCGTCTTACATGCTCGTCTCTAATGTTGGAAGAGATTCTTACAACCGCCTCAAGTTAGCTTCTCTACGGGCTGGCAAATGCGAAGTGCTTCGCGGGAAGTATAAAACGGCATGGTGCAAGCGGAAAGAAATATGCTGGACTGGGGCCACGGATTCAACCTAGAGTCCGCCGACACGCATGGCCTCTTTCTAATCACCAGAAGCTTAAATGGCTCCTTTGTGATGGGCTGCGGGCCTTGCGACGCTCCTGGATCATCCCGTTCGCTGACTGTAGCCGCCCAATAATTTCCACCAAATGTGGCAGCGAATCACAACCGAGAACCTGGCAAAGTGACGGCACGCCGCCCTAGGGTTATAGAATCACATCCCATCAATCGGTGACGTTTATGGGGTCATGCAGCCATGAAGTTTGAATTTCTCCTACAATATACATTCCCAAGTACCAGTCTTCTCCAATGCTGAGCCCTCATTGGGCCTTTTTTTTTTTGGTTTGGCTACTTGGCCTAGTGAACTGCCATACCCACCTTCCATCGCTTACTACCGTGTGCTGCATCAAAGAGGCGTGATGGCAAGCGATCACTTATAATAATATGGATAGCATCCCGAAAATTTCCAGTCGTTCCATGGCTGTACCAAATCTACTGTTTATTTTATGAGAAGCAAAGCCCTGGAGCGGCCAACTAGTTTAACTAGCCCAGCACTTTCGCCGTTCTCAAAAAAAACTCTCATTAACATGAGGCTACTAACCTTTTCCTCGTCTGTCTATGCTCTCTCTGCTCTTTCTATTTTTAGATTGGCAGCATCCGCACCAGCCACCGGACGGGAGCCATTGGCTCGGCGGATTGCAGGTCCCGGTATTCAGTGCTGGTCAAATCCCAACTTTACAGGGAAATTCGTCCACTATACGTCGGCAACAATATCTTTTGACGAATGCTGTAAGTTCCCCTATCGCTCACGTGAGATCATCCACTCCTAACGAAAACCTGCCATACCAGATGATATCACGGCAAGCTTTCCTCCTTTCACAACGGGAGGCCTGTCATCTGTGAAGGCGGACCATGAAAACTTTTGCATTTTGTACCCGTGAGTCCTTTTACCGAACTCATTTATGGAGAGACACTGACTGTACATTAGGAACAAGGTCTGTGACCCGGGAAACAACACAGAGAGCGATCGTCTCTGGTTGATCGGCAGCTACTACGACTTGGCAGATCCTGAGGAAGGATTCGTGGAAGATATACAATCCTTTAAGTGTTCGCTTTGTACAACTTGCAACAATTGAAACTAAGTCACCGACAAGTAATCTTGGCCAGCACGCAGTCGATTATTTGACAAGCTATGAGAGACCGCTGATGTAGAATTCACAAAAGTCCCACACAAATTAGGACTGCGGGTTCGCTCATCTAGTAGTTTCCTGTTTTTGGCTGATCTCTTGTCCGAGAGAGACTATCGTATGCTCTCTTTAAAGTATGCTATTGATTATGCCATCGGATCTAGTAACTTTATATGCCAGAACTGTCCGGAATCAATCCCCCAGGCGGTTACGTGTGGGATATCTGAGAATCCTCACAAATATTTTATTCCTTATAATGAAGTTCAAGAGCTATTGACTTTGGTATCAATCATACCACAACTCTTCAGCTAACACACCGTAGACACATGAAATACGATAGGGAAGATACGATCTGTTTTAATAGGGGGGTTCGGCCACGGTATCGCTTCTTTGCACATACATAGCTTAGAGACAATGATAACTCAATACTGAGTCTATAAATAGGTGACATTAGAATTAGCTTAAATTGCATTGTCCAAGATGAAAACAGGCTGATTAATTTATTTTGTAGTAGCACAACAATGATGACAGCAACGACGACGACAGCCCCATATGCCTCGAGTAGCACTGTGAAATACAGGGTGCTGTAAGGAGCCTGTACTCCGTAATAAGTAGAAGTGCCTTACGGCAGAACAAGGGTCAGGGGGAAAGCCTCTATACTGTGCTCCAGCCTTGAAATCAGCAACTTCTTCACAATATGTAACTAACAAGCACCTACCGTCCGCTGATAGACGCTATCACTTTTCTTGATAAAAGCTTTGCCAATGTCTAGCGATATTTGGGAGTGGTCTCGTACTCGCAGGAGTAGGAGCCCATGGAAACACAGCCATTGTCTACGATAGATGCGCCTCCTTCTACATGTAAGTTGTATCGCCCACTGTTGCCCCGAACAAAAGAAGGCATGTCTCTACGAGCCAAGGGTGCGGGTACATGATAGAGCACTGTGTTGAATCGGTGTTGCTTCCAGTGGATTCGGCGATGGATGGCTGCTCGTACTCGTATTGTACACCGTACTCGTTTTAAAATCCTAACAGTCAAGGGGTTCCCCTGCTACCATCGTATTCAGCATTGTATCGAAAGCGGCTTGCCAACTTCCGAACAGTTCATCTGAAACAGCCATTGCGTACCCCAACACGCCAATTTTTCTGAATATTTGGTACACGATATACGAGTACGAGTAGAGGCTGACATGTAAGATACGAATATATATTTTGCGCTAAAGTAGTTATACACAGTAGCAGCGGAGAAACAGTGACTTTTCCATTTTTCTAGATGAAGATGCGAAGACTCATACAATCGAGTATTTATACATAGGAGGACATACGTCAGAGCTATTTGTGGGGAGTGACGATCATACTATGTAGAAGCACCAGACTTACACTTGCGAGCAGCCTGCCAGTTACAAAGTAGAAGACCCGACGTAGTACGAGCATGTGAACTCACTCATGTAAAATGAGAAGAAACGCAGAAGACCTGCTACTGACATATGCTACTGAATTTACATTATAATCTCGTCAGGCCATAGGAACGCGAAAATATAAAAAGTGCTAGACTAGTTGAATACAAGGCCCTTCTCTGCCAGCTGCTTCTCAAACGCTTCCTGCTTGGAGATAATGTGCGTTCCTGCAGCCAGCCCGACCAGGCCATCCATATTATAAACAGCCTCCATGGGCACATCGCGAACACAAACTTCATGAGCCTCATGTGTACCGCCACAGAAGACCTCGATGATATTGCCGTTGCCGTACTTGGGGTCCTTTATACCGCTCATGGCGACGTCGACTAGCTCGTCCACCGTCAACATTAGGTCGTCTGACTGCACTCGCTCACGGCTGTACTTGGGGTGGAAAATGGGTGTCTGTTTTGTTATGCCCAGGTTAATTCCTCATTCAGATAAAGCGAAAGGGCAACGGAAAAGAAATTGCAAGACGCACATCAACCACGCCGGGGCAGATGGCTGCATTACGGATGCCCGCAATTTTGTTCAGGGAGCCCAGAGACTTGCACATGCTGACCACCGCCGCCTTGCTAGAGTAGTAAAACGGCGTCAGAAGCCCGTGAATATAGCCTGCCATGCTGGCAATCCAGAGAATGTTGCCCTCGAGGGCACGATTCTCGGGGCGCAGCCAGTACTCGATGGCGATTTGGGCAAGCCTGATGGGAGCGATCGTATTGACCGCGTAGGTCTTGAACATGCCAACTTTGGCATCGGCAGGATCTTGGGCGAGGGGCGAAATGCCGGGCGGGTTCCAGAAGTCGCTAAAGGGAGGCTCATAGAGGCCTGCACCATTGACGAGCAGGTTGACGTGTCCAAACGTCTTGAGAGCGGTCTCCCACAGCAGATTGATCTGGGACCAGTCTACCAGGTCGGTCTGCTGAAAGATGGCCGACGGCGCACCGGCCTCGGCCGGAGGATGAGGATAAGCCTTCAGTGTCTCCTCAGCTTCGGGACGCAGCACCAGGTCGGCCATCACGACGGAGCATCCCGACTCCAGAAGCCTCTTGGACAGAGCATGGTTGATGCCTGGTCATAGTCAGAACCGAGCATCTGACATGGTGGAAAAGTAAGACAGTATTTACCAGACCCAGCGCCGGTCACAATCGCAATCTTGCCCTTGACTTCCCACGCAGCCATATTTGTGATTTATGAGTTGGACTTGTATAGGTACGTGAAAGGAGTCGCAAAAGCAATGGCGAGGAGGGCAAAAATTGCTCTGCAAGGGCTGAAATATATATCCGCATTTTATAGGTAATACTGGCAACTTATGCACTGTACTTGCAAACGTCCTAGTAGCGCTTACGTCGTAAAAACCACAAAAGTGCTCTCCGCAATCCTACGTTATAATCGCTAACCACCCATGGACTCTCTCTTCACCCTTCCTAAGTATTGTACTTAGTACATGATCTGCATACTCGTACGGATACTCGTACATAGTATGTTGCTGTTATGGACCCACCCTCAGGGGACGAGGACACACGCCAGCTTAGCAACTGATCGGCTTTCTGGCTCCTTGCAGATAAGACTCGTAACATTAGCTGTCAAAATTGCCAGAAATGGCAACCCCCCGCCAGATATACGTCAAGTCACTTCTGCTTGAACATACCAGTACATAGCATGTACGAATAGACAGAGGCCCCACAAACCGTTTTGGAGATTTCTGTAGCAGGGGTTACGGCCATGGTTGTGCATACGAGTAAGGAGTACGCTAGTGAACAGTACAAAGGGCTTTCCGTTCTGACTTGTACCAAATGGAGCACATAAAGTATGCATCTCAAGGACAGGCGTTATTGACACGGGACACATCCTTACTATGTACTACGAGTGGTGCTCATTCAACGAACGTCTTGGTTTTGTGAACGAGTGGTTACGTACACTACTCGTAGATTTTAGGCCCACAACGGCAGCATTAACGAACTGCTACAAATAGGGGTGATACTACGTCGGTATGTGGGGCCGGCGGTTGAAACCGACCTAGTCACGGGACGGGAGTGGTTTGTTGGTCCCCGCTCTTTAGTGCATTCTGTAAGCGGAGTCGGCTGGCCTATCAGAAGGACAGCTGGATCCTCCTTGGGCCTTTTGTGGCGACTCATGGGTCCTACTACATAGTAGTATGATGTCTAGTACTTTGGCACTGAGTACGAGTACTATCTTACTATGTACATTTTCCCAGAACAATGATGGGTGATCCCTGTTGCATACACCAATCTCATACGACTTCTCCTGGTCTCTGTTGAGTTTTCTACACTCTCCCCTGGCCAGGTATCCTCTCGATACAAAACCCTTTCGGGGCCAAGATCTACAGAACTGCCGCCCTCTTAAACAACAAGAACGCCCAGTATCATTGTTCATGGCAATGCTCCCTCTCAACCATTGTGAAATCGACTGAGCCGTCTGGAGGATTGCTACCATGTCTGACTCAGACGGTGTATGGCATGCAGTCCATCCCCATGGGTTCGCTAGGAGCATCTTGGCTGTCACGATATTTTTTACGGTCACCACTCTGATAGTCCTCTTGCTGCGAGCATACATCAGAACAAGTAGCAAAGCGAATGCAATAGACGACTATTTGATGTATATTGGAGGAGTAAGTTTGGAGAGCCGGAGAGGTGCTTACGGGTATTAAATTCTAACCGGTTGTGAATCTTCAGATACTCAATACCGCACACAATGCCCTCGTCATATTCGCATGCTACACGGGCTTGGGCACTCATGAGGACGAGCTGAACACGGTGCAGAGTACCGAAGCCGCCAAGGTTTGTTGTTGCCAACGCTGGCAGTCCTTCCTAGGTCTTCAGATGACGGAGAGATGACTGATGACTGATATTGTAACAGATGATCACCTTGTGGCAGCTATTTTACGTCTGCGCATCTCCGTTTATCAAAGTGAGCATTTGTGCGAACTTGATCCGAATTGCCACGCAGCGTCGCTACACCTACCCGCTATATTTAGCCTCGGGGCTCAGCATAGCTATGACTGTTATGGCGTTCATTATCGTGTTTATCCAGTGTATCCCCTTCACTGCCTCTTGGACCGGCAAAGGAAAGTGCATCTCGATCAACATTATCATCATTCCCACATATGTATTTTCGGCGATCAATATATTTGTGGACTGGGTTGTTGCCATACTGCCAGCCTTCATTCTGTGGAATCTCCAGCTTCGTCGGAAGCTGAAGCTCCTGTGCTTTTGCATTCTAGCCGTGGGTGTTTTGTGAGTCATTCTTTCCAAAATTCTTTGTTCCTTACTGCAGCGAACATGTTACGCTGACTCGAATTTGCAAACTTCAGTGCCTCCGTGGCTACCATCGTCCGGATGCCGCACGTAAAAGATTATTCTGCGACCTCAAACAAGCTTTGTAAGCCCAGACAGTCATTTGGCACCACTGCTTTCATCAATGCTAACAAATATCTTTTGCGGCGTGCAGACAAACTCGGCAATGTTATTGTTTGGACAGTGGTTGAGCTTAGCCTGGGAATTCTTGCTGGCTCTCTACCTTCCTTACGTAAGCTGTTTAAGAGTCTTGCGGCAGACCACAGCTCCGGGGACCATTCGTACGGAACCGATCTTGTGGAAATGAGAAGAGGAAACAAAAGCCGGCTGACGCCCAACAATACTTACGACTGCGAGCTAAATATAACTGTGAGGGCTGACAGGGACAGGAGAGATGGAAGCAGTGACGGTGCACCAGAGAAAGATGATGACAGCACGCGCCATATCATCCACGTTACTCGAGATGTCACCCAAGTTTCCATCCAGGAGTCTACATGATATTGAAATACCGCCTGCTGGGATAGGGCTTAGTGGGTGCAAGGAGCTTCTCGGGGGCTTGGCCGGGCTTGACAATCCACTCTTAGGCAAAGATGTAACCAGAATTTCTATGTGTTTGTAAGATGCTTGTATGAAGTATGTTCTATCCGCAATTCATCGCCGTTCTGCATTCACATGCATCACAGAAATGTCGCCAAGACCAAATTGGCGCAAACAACGGTTATGAGACCTCAGACTTACAAATCTTTCGTGAGCTTTTTTCTTGTTCCTTACCACAGATGCGTGCAATGCATATGTGTATCGTACGTGTTCCGATCGTCTGGATTGGGTCGCTCATACGTTTCCGTCTACACGGTACCGCGATAGCATCGGCACATGGAGTAGCGAAAAGAGGCAATGAAATCGGAGCGATAAGATTAGGCAGTCAGAATCACGATCCTACCTATCCTTACAGGGGGAAATGACGCTATGTACGTATTCCCTTTTCAGTAAATGCAGATACCCCACCAGGAAGTATACTTCTGATCCGGGTAAACTACTCATACGAGTACTGCTATGTCGTGCGCACGAGCCGTAAGGAGTACGAAAATATACGAGTACTCGTACTTGATAACACATGGAAGTTTGGTGTCATCGTGCCCTGTCGACGGGGCAGTGGTGTGAAAAGAGAAACATTACGCGCCAGTGGGCACTACGAGTACAGGTACAAGTATAAATGCTCGAGCTACTAGACTATTGTGACGCTGGATGCCAAACTCTACGACGTACGAGTACTCGTAAGTTCGCTGTTACGGCTCTGCTACTAGTTCTCGTACATAGTAGTGTGTAACATGCGGATTTATTTATTTTGCGGAGAATGTCAGTACGTGTAAGATAACTTACCAGTACCAAGTAAAGAAAATGCGGGCGTTCTTCGCAGCAGACAAGAAAAGGCCCCCAACTACGAGTGCGAGTCGTCGAACTCGTCGTCGAACAAAATAGAACGCTGGGTTCTCAGTTTCGCCCTTGCATTCGTATGTGAGTACTCGTACTCCGTAACGGCACAAATGTTGCTCGTAGTGGGGATGCATTGGACAATTGCGAGATAATCTTCAGGGTCCTTGAGGGGCCAATTAGTGGCCCTGTCTTATTATGTACTGAAGCCTGTTTGTCGCTGTGTGCTTCTTCAGCGCAACGGCCGTCCGCTCGGCCGTCCGATCTCTTGCAGGCCTTAAGACGTACGAGTAAATACATTTTGTATACTCGCACATACATGTACGTGTAGTAAAGATCGACGAGACGCTTGTGCAAAGACTCTGCGCTAATCTGCTACCTTTCGGGAAGGTAAAGCCCTGATCGGCACAGACGTTTGGGCCTTACCGTGCTCCGTACAAATACAGTGCATACAACAGCGGATCCGCGCTAGCTTTTACTCGTAGCGAGTGGAACTATTCTGGTATTCCGATTGGATAAACTTTTTCCGCAGTTTGGATTTTTTTTTTTTCCGCCGAGGGGGCTTAGCTGCTTTAAGCCATCTCTCCGACTCTCCTTGTCCGCTACAAGGAACATGGTGGCCAGGAAATGGGACAGCGCAGCTGCCGCTGTCAGGCAGTGATGCATCAATGGAGCTGCAGGTGCTATCTCGTTGGAAGGAGCTGATTACCGAGCACGAGGCCCTGCGCGACGCCCTACGCGAACATGTACAGCAGCCGCATTGGCCGGGCGTCGGCCCCTGTATATCAATGCTGAAGACTGAGGCCGCCACGGTGGCACGGCTATTAGCGGTACGAGCGCGACTGCAGGCACAGGCAGCGGGTGGCCTAAATGGAAGCGTCGATGGTGGCAACTGTATTGACAACAGCACCACCCTAGACGAGGAGGTTGTGGTGGCCAAGCTGGCGGCTTCCAACCTGTCAGCCCGTGAAGTGGCCTGGCGGGCAGTCAAGATGCGCAACGGCCTTCTTGCGCTCGACCGGCGGTTTCCCAAGGAACCCGCAGGGAGAACGGGCAGTGCAGGGCCAGCGAAGCTAGGAGGTGGTGGCGTTCGCTACAGCGGTGGCCGCACAGATGGGGTGTTTGTGAATGCGGTAGTGGACGACGGGAGGGAATGGCTGCGCATCTTAACGACGACCGAAGCGCAGCTGCTGATGGAGATGGCCGAGAACGGGTGGGAGTTTGGGGAGGAGGAGAATGAAACGGAGTCAGACGAGGGAGATGAGGAAGACCGGGAGGATGAGAACAAAGACAAAGAAGATTACGACAACGACGGCGGCCTTGACCTCGACCACATATCCATCGTCCGCGCAGCACTTGACCTCATCGAGGCCTCCCAGGTCAACCGCTTCCGTGGTGCGCCGCCGCGGCTCTGTATCCTGCTGAGCCGCGTCTCCGAGGGCGGAAAAGTAGCCGACATCGACGTGCTGCTGCAGCTGCTGCGTCGACGTGTACAGACTGTCGGCGATGCAGCTGGCGTGACCGTGACCATTCACAGCGCCAGCTCGACCGTCTTCACGGCCCAGCCGCCACCGCTGAACGTGGCCCTCGCCCGGCTAATGCCCGCTGTCGCTACTGTGGGCGGCGGCAGTCTGACGGATACGCTCAACATCGACACCTCCATCCTCATCGCCTTGGCTTCCGACATCACCCACGGGCCTGTTGCCGTCGAGCCTTGGCACCCACGCCAGCGCGTCGGCGAGATCGCCAGCGAGACGGAGCGCCCCGGCGACGTCCTGCGCCGGCTGATGCGCGACGTCCTGCCTGGACGCCGCCTCGTCTGCACCCGCGAAGCTGCCCGGGCTTTCCGGGAAATGGTCCACAGCATGGGCCAGCAGACTGAACGGGCTCGGGCAGCAGTGCTGGTGGGGGCAGAAGCTGGCGAGGCAGTCGACGAGGAGGTCGGTAGCCCGGACAGTCTTTCTCTACTCTCCTCCTACCGCGACCTCTCTTCCTACCCCGACGCCATCCCCGACGACCTTCGTCTGCCCATCACCGTCGTCGCCGACGACTGGGACGTCGCCCGGATCCGCCGCGCTGTCGGCGAAAAAACTCTGCCTCCAGCCGCAGCCGCCATCGTCCACGAGATGACTGCCGTCTTGCCAACTGCCATACCCACCTTATCCGTCTTCTTCTACGGCTGGGCCTCGCGCCATACCATCATCACCACAAACTTGGCCGCTAAGAACCGAATCGAGCGCCTGCTTGAGCAGTTCCGGACCTCCCCCAGCGAGGATGGCCCTACTGTCTGGGTCTGCCGCTCCGTTCGCAGCCTCAACGGAACAAACCCGCGGGGCCATCAGTAAGTTTAGGCTGTCACAAGGCTTACTTGCAGTGTTGGCGGCGCCTCATGCTGCTGCTCCAACAATAAATAGAAAGACTCAGAGCTGGGTGGTGCTCAGGCATTCCAGACTGATACGATCTTGCTATTTCCGTAATCTCCTGTGGCAGATCTGTTGCAAAATTGCATTGGACTAGGCATAGACGGTCTGCCTGGACGATTGAATTTAGTGGAGGCAACATCGCCAAAGCGGTCTGACGTTGACATCCCAGTGGGAGCTGAGTGATCGTCTGAAAGAGCGAAGGTCATCCAAGTGGCTCTATCTTGTCTGTAAGACGTTTCAGGAGATCACGTCCAGATGCAAAAATTATTAAACTTTTATTTACAAAATGACCGTATATACGGCCGTGGTAAGCTTGGGACATGAATGTCCCTGATGTAACATCCCTGGCTGCATCACCGTCCCCTACGGATAGAAAACTTTCGCCAAAAGCCAAATGTACCCCCAGCAGGTACTTGGAGATAGCAAGCTTTGCCTATATACAACGCTTTATCACCCAAAAAATACAGTGCATAAAGTACAAACATTTTAGCATCGCTTAACTAAGAGAGCTTATACATTCAAGACGATGATTCTGCGTCACATCCAGTTAAAACGCCTACCAGTCATGGCAATCACCCCTCCCCTCGAAGCTGACTTGGAGAAAACTACTTTTATTTCCCAATTTCTTCCCTCGTAGTCTGGCTTCCTCCAAGTCTCTCTGCCCGCCGCAATTCTCAGCGTTGGATCTGGTCAGCGCCAACGAAAGATACAACAGCAGCCCCAGTAGCAAGCTTAATGTCTTCGAGCATCGGTTCTGCCATAGAGACAAATGTGCTAGGTCTTCCCGCTTCATCGTGAAAGTTGCTACTAAAAACGATTCCGACGAGCTTCCCATCTGCCATACGCACCGGCGCACCCGAATCTCCTCCTGCCGAAAATGTAGGATTCTCGAGTAACTCAGCCCCTGAGTCCCGGCCAGCAATGTCAAGAACGACCAATTCTCGGGACACAACAACAGAGTCTCCGTACTTCGTGCATACCGTTTCGCGCACGTCATGAAGGATTCCGACTGAGAATGGCGTTGACCGACCACGGAGGTAAACAAGCGTGGGAGAATCTGACTTGCACAGTTGGCGTACATGGGCTGCTGGTACGATATCAATCTGTCCACTTGGGTTGAAAAAGTCAATCATTGAGTTAGGGTCGGTGTGAAACCGCCGTATGTTGGGCACTTTGCGGTAGAGATCAAAACTCATATTTGTTCCGATTACCTATACCTCTGGAGTTAGAGCATAGGGGCAAACAAGATTTGAAAGAGAAAAGGGAAGGCAATCATACAGGCAACGGATCAGATATTTTGACGCTGAAATGATTCGAATCCAACTCGATAAGCGCCCAATCATTGATACTTCTTCCCTGTAGAGGAGGAGATATGCCCGAGGACATGTATACGGTGCCCAGCATGTGGTTTTTTTCCCAGGATGCTTCCACGGACTCCAGTATGGCATGCAAACTATTGCACTCCTTGGCAGTGGATTGTAGTTGGTCTTCAAGATATGCAGTCCATGTCTGACCAGTCATCTCCATGAAGTCCTTTTTATTGTTGCTGGCAGCAGCGATTTCTTGCTGCATCTTTAGGCGCCATCTTAGACTCTCGAGATACCCGGCATGGTCAGTCTCGGAAGGGCTTGTCAACTGGACCAAATCTCCTTGAGTCAGCGGTGCGATACCGTTTTCCCGGCCTATGCTGGCAACGTGGTGGCATGTCAACCCGTAGGTAGCGCAACTTGTGAACTTCTGAACACGAACAAAGCCAGAAAATGTCCCGCTGTTAGGGTTGCCGACAGGGCCAATGCTGCGTCCGGTATTTACCGTGTCATAGACAGACGCAATAGAATCCACAAACTTGGCTGGACCCGTTTCTTTCTTGGATGTCTCATCAGAAGCTGCATAAGGGGTGCAATTGACGACCTCGACGTGCACATCGTTTAGCCGTCTAGAATTGCCGTTAGAGAAAAGTACGAGAGACAGTATTATTTAACCCATTTTACTTGCCTCAGATCGAGTAGACGTTCAACGGCACAAGCGAAGATTTGTGCTCTTTCAAACGTCTTCTTACCTGGTCTAGAAGACGAACAGACAAGCAACGTGGGGGCGTTCTCTGATGGGATCTGAGACCAACCTTGCCGGTATATTCCAAAGGAGCTCCAAGGCAAACCAGACGCTTGGCAAAGTTGGACAATTGAGTCTGCCAAACCCCTCTCGTACGCTTCTTGTATTAGATGTGGTCCAAGACGAGTTAAAAAGCGCCGCTCGGGAACTATGAAAGGTAAGGAAGCCCGCACACGAGGGTCAGGGGCGATCCTATGCGAGGAATGGGCTAATAGGGTAACTCCTGGGATGCCTCGCCCTAGATCGTAGACGTCTCCTGGTTTCAATGTGTTTGGCTTTGCGACTTCTAACGCGATCGCCTGTTTTTGGAAGGACGTGTCCATCATAGCTCGAAGAGAATCCGCAAGCATGTTTTTGTGAAAGACTTCCATTAGTGCTGCTTTTTCAGGAGACTGGTTCAGGAGATTGGGAAGTACAGAGAATAGACAAGAAAATGGGCACAGAGAGTGGCAGCAACAGTGGGCAAAATAAAGAGAGCTTAGAAATGGGTTGGGGGAAAATAATATGTGCTGAAAGGGGGGTATATTAATGAAAGCAACAACTGATGTGCGTGTAACGCGAGAGTTAATGAGTCAAGGCAACAGCATCACTACCAGTCTGAATAACCGGCCTTTGCCAGTCCATATTATCAATATGCCATGACAAAGCCCTCCACGCACCTATCTTCACAGTGTGCGTGCTACGTGGCGTTCAAATGAACTGCAGATAAAGCAGCTCTGAACACAAGAAGCAGAATGTTTACATCTTGTGGTAGAGCAACTCGCAACTGCCAACTTAACTTGACAGTCTTAGTGATACTCCTCATCACGACCTTCTTGTGGGGGTCTTGTCGAGAATAACCATAGGGTTTCATCGACCGACGAGCATTACTAAAAGTTGCTGATAATGGCATTACTGTTTTTTTGCTCTCGCCACTATATATCGGTTGACCTGACCCGTACGCAGTACGCGTGACTTGAAGGCTATGTCTTGAATTTGACCGCCAAAGTAGAAACGATTAGGGGGGAGAGTCCAGACTCTACTTGTAGTCCTTTACGGTCGGACAATCTATTTGTCCAGGGGTTAGTAAGCAGACAGTATTTAGCAAAGACAGCGATCTCCTCCTTCCGGGTGGAGAATTAGAAGAATCAAGGCAATTTTCAAACCACAACAGTACAGTGTGTTTCTCGTTGCGTTCGCGCACTAGTATAAGTATAAGGCCTGACAGAGCTCGACGTAAGATAGCTTTGGGTACCTTGTTCAGAGGTGGTTGTTAGTTTCAGCGTGTTAATAGTGAATGGCCGTAAATTACTCGGCCGATTAAAAGTTATTCTTCTCTTCAGGGGGCCACCCTCTCGAGCGTTTTAATCCATTCCTGGTACATTTTCCCCCGGGAAGCCTCCTATGTCCCGGAAGAGAATATAGACATCCTATGGCGCAACGGCCATAAGCATACATAAACAGGGCATCTCTTACAGATACGGGTCAACCCGTATATATGAGAAGTGCTATTTGTACGTTAGATTCGGTGTTATTTGTACGGTAGGTATCTTACAAGCATGTGGGTCATTTTCATCACCAACTATTGGCCAAATAAATACACTCTGTCTTCCAAGAGGCAGCAAGTCGCAGTACATTAAGCTATTCTCTCTTTGTAGTAACGCCAATTTTTTTCCGATTTCCCAATGCGGAAAGTTATCTCGAGCTGTGGAGAGCAGACAGACCTGTAGCCAACATCTTGAGACGCAAATGCCTGGTATGTTACGCACTAATTTGAAGTCGCCTGGAATCAATGCTTGGAATCTGAACTTGCATAGATAAGGGAAGCCTGGAGTGGGGAGTGGAGTTGTTGATGTACCTCCAGCTCTGTGAAGTGATAATAATGATTCCAAAAGACGGTCATAGGAACGCGGTATTTAGGCGAGCATATAGCGTATTGATGCTGTCTTTGGACAGCCATTGAAATCATCTTGAAGTATAAATGTAACAGGTGCTGCCTTAAACCTTGACAAAAATACTGTGCTCAGAACAGACCTTACAGATCCAGACACAGTATTTACAGCGCCGCTATACGTTGTTTCCACCGACCTTTCTAGTCACTTTTCGTTCCCTAAAATGCCTTCCGGGAGTTGCCTTTGTGGCAAGGTTGCCTTTTCATTCCTGGGTGAGCCGCAATTGGATGAATTACGTCATCTAGAGATTTTTAGGGAAACACAACTAACGCATATATCAGAGGAGCCAGCTGCTGCGGCCATCTGCCACTGTGTTGACTGCCAAAAGTGGGGAGGTGGTGGCTTCAGCTCGAGTGTAGCTGTTGACACCAAGAACTTTCGTATCACACAGGGCACACCTAAGAAGTTTGTTCGCAAAGGCAATTCTGGTCTTGATCATCCTATCTTTTTCTGTGGTAGTAAGTTTGCTCACGAGTCGGTTTCAGAGCTGGACGCTGTACAGACGAAAGAAAGGCTGATCATCTACAGATTGCGGCACAAGTCTGTTCGTCCAGCCACTGTCCATGGACGGCACCACGCTGGTCAGGGTTGGGTCTCTCGACGGTGGCGCCTTGAACATTCCCGTCAAGGCTGAGTTCTATACCAAAGACCGCCGCAGCTACAACACTCCTGTGCAAGGTGCTCAGCAGAATGCCACCATGACTTAAGACAGCTTCAGCAAGGCCGCTCGGCAGCCTGAAACGGGCACGTGAGAAACGACCCCTCTTATGTATCTTACTTTAAACAAGTTTAGCAATGGCCACACTAGTTCGTGTAAAGCAAGCACAACGGAGCTACTCTTGGCCAATATACCCTTAACCAAGGCGACGCAACGCTACATGCGGACAGCCAAAGCTCACCATCTAGATTGAAGACCACTATGCCACTATTCTGGCCTCTACTATGTGATGCAGGGAGCAGTATGCGAGTGATTATGCAGTGGAAGGCCGCCCTGCAACAGGTTGCAGCACCGTTGGGCGCCGATACAGCCGAAAGACCTCGGTGGCATTCAGGCTGAGCCTTGGGGCCACTGAACATTAAGGGTGGTTGACCCACTCGGGCTGTTAGGAGCATTTTTTGGGCATTGAGTGCATGGAGGCGGATCGACGAGCGCCGGCAGCTCCCCCGCTTTCTCTTGATAGACTCGACCAGTAGTAAAGGAGATATACGGTGCGTGCAGTCCAGACGATGGTGGGTTGGCTGACACGGGAGAGTGACGCTGCACGTACTGAAGGATGGGCCGTTCGGTGCGAGCAGCGACAGCGTAGCTGGTGGCGGCAGCAGCAGCAGCAGCATGGTCAACGAGATGGTAAGATATTATTGTGGTAACAAAGAGTGCGTGGTTGTAGCCCTGCTGCGCTGCTGCGCTGTGCCGCAGTAATTGGCAGCTGCGTGTGTTTAGGCTATAGGCATCGGCTTCGCTCGGTGGGAGGGTGGCAGGAGGGTCGAATACTTCCAAATATGCTTTCAGACTAGCTAATCACCCAGCCCCACGCCCTCTTTCACATGCTAATTGAGAAAAGCGGCCATTTGGCCGCTGGTAAGCAAGAATCAATGCGCGCTAGCATGCTAAAACTGTTGAGCCCTCAACATTCTGTCCTCCAGGCCTGCAAAGAAAGCCCGACAGGCAGTCGTTTGACGTTGTGCCAGCACCGGACCAGGCTGGCGAGTCTGGTAGACGCCGCCGGTACGTTAGTGCACGATCAGCAAGATGCAATGAGTCCCGTCGTCTATCTGTCAGTGAGCAATGAGGGCGGCTACCCACGGCAAAACCAAGATATGCTGGCAAAACAACTGCGTCGCACTGCACCTGTCGGGACCGCACAGAGGGCTTCGTGACCTCCACTTTGCATATACCGTAGATTGCAAGCACTCCTGGTGTACTCCTGTATGACGTCGTCACCGCTGGCTGATCAACGGGGCGACTTTCTCCGTAGGCGTTTCTCCGTGGGGCCGCCAATCGGTACGAGTAGTCAGATACCGAGAACACCACTAGCTCGTCTCTGGCCCGGCTAAGTAACCTTCCCCCCCAAGAAACTATTCCCGCTTGATTTGCTATTTTGCTATTTTGCTATTTTGCTATTTTGTTATTTTGTTATTTTGTTGTTTCGTTACTTCTTTCGTTTGCAGTCGTGAAAGCACGTGAGCATTGCCAATCGCTCCTGTCTCTTGCGCGGCTGCTCTGTGGCTCCTTCCGTTTCCTCTTCGACTGCGTGGGGCTCCTCCTTCCTCCTTCCTCCTCCTTCCTCACATTCACTGTGATCTTTCAGCCGCGCTCTCGGTCCTCCAATCTCTCTAGCCAAAGCGTTGGAAATGGACGTCCTCGACACCAGCGTCGATCTACCGACGCTCTTCCGGCGCCAGGTCGAAGCCACACCCGACGCCTTAGCGGCCGAAGATGCGACAAGCAGGTGGACATATGCAGAACTGGACGCAGCGGCCGAGCGCGTGGCCCTGCGGCTGCGTAGCTCATTTAGGGTTGGGCGTGACGTGCTGGTGGGTGTGCTGATGGGCCGCAGCGTGCAGTACGTGGTGGCTTGTCTCGCAGCGATCAAGGCGGGCGGTGCCTTTCTAGTGCTCGAGGTGGCATACCCGCCGGGGCTGCTGGCCGATGTCATCGACGACGCCGGGCCGGCCGTGGTGATTACATCGCCGGCCACAGCAGCACAGGTGCCGGAAGGCGTGGCGACGTTCTCGCTGGGCGACGGGGCAGCCGTGGAGGCCTCCTCGCCATCGACACCGCTGCCGCCGCTCGTGCCAGCGGCCCAGCTGCCCGAGCTGCCAGCCGCCAGCGACATCAACCGGCTCGCGTTCGTGTCCTACTCCTCAGGCACCACGGGCCGGCCCAAGGGCATCGCTAACCCGCACAGCGCAGCCGTGCGGTCATACAACCTGCGTTTTCGCTTCAGCGATGTGACCGTCGGCGACCGCGTGGCCTGCAACGTCTTCTTCGTTTGGGAGATCCTGCGGCCGCTGCTGCGCGGCGCCACCACCGTGGCCGTGCCTGACGACACTAGCTACGACCCCGTGGGCCTCGTCGACTTCCTGGCTGCCCACGCCATCAGCGAGACGCTCATGACGCCCACGCTACTCGCCACCGTGCTGGCCCGCTACCCGGCCGACCTGGCCGCTCGTCTGCCGCGCCTGCGCACCCTCTGGCTTAACGGCGAGGTCGTCACAGTTGACCTTGCCCGTCGAGCCCTGGCTGCCCTGCCGGCCTGGCCCACCGCCCGTCTGCTCAACTGCTACAGCGCTAGCGAGACGCACGAGATCGCCTGCTGCGACCTGGCCACCATCTTCCCTACTGACGCTACCGTCTGCCCGGCCGGCGTGCCGCTCGACCCAGCCCACACCTACATCCTCGCGGACGCCGAGCACGGTGCCGACGTCGGCGTGGGCGTCAGCGGTGAGTTGTTTGTCGGCGGCGGCCTGCTGGCCCGTGGATACCTCAACCGCCCCGAGACCACAGCCGCGGTCTTCTTACCGGACCGTTTCGACGCTACCCCCGGCGCCCGCATGTACCGCACCGGCGACCGCGCACGCCGGTTACCCTCGGGCACCCTTGAGATCAGCGGCCGCGTCGGCGGCATGATCAAGCTGCGTGGCTACACCGTCCAGCCCGCCGCCGTCGAGGCTGCCATCATTAAGCACCTTGCCGTGCGCAGCTGTGTCGTGCTCTGCGTCGGCGAGGGCCTGTCGCGCCAGCTGGTCGCGTACGTCGTGCGCGACGAGACGCCCGTCGGCGGCCCCGAGGACCGCCCGGGTGACCCACGCAGCCGCGCCCGCCTCGACATTGACGGCGACGGCCGCAGCCCGCTCGCCCGCCGCCTGTTGGCTGCCCATCTGGCACACTACATGGTCCCCGTCATCTGGGTCCCGCTCGAGGTCCTGCCAACCCACAAGGTCTCCGGCAAGATCGACGTCAAGAGTTTGCCGCCGCTGCGCACAGGCTTGACGCCGCCCGAAACGCCGCGAGACGGCAGCGTCCGTGGCGATGCTGCCGATGTCAGCGATGCTGGCATTGTCGGCAATGCCGGTAATGTCCGCGAGACCAGCAGCAACGCCTTGCCCAGCGCCCTGACCGCTGAAGTCGGCTGCCACTGGGCTGCCTGCCTTGGTGTCGACCCCACTGCCGTCACCGCCGACTACGACTTTTTCGACCTCGGCGGTCACTCTCTGGCCCTTGCCGACCTCGCCAGCCGCCTGTCGCGGGCCTATGGCGTCACCGTCCCGCTAATTGAGCTTGCTCGCACCCCGACCCTCGAAGGTCACGTGCAGGCCATGCAGACTGCACAAGTCCGCAACTATGGACACAACACTGCCTCTGCGGCTTCTGCTGCTGCTGACGCCGCAGAGCGCCTGCAGGCCCGCCTCGAGGAGGACTGTCTTCTACCGGACGACATCCGCGCAGCAGGGTCGCCAACCGCCCCCACTACCTCCACCTCCATCTCCAGCCCCAGCCCCATCAGCCAGGTCGACCACATCCTGCTCACGGGCGCCACCGGTTTCCTGGGCGCCTCTCTGCTAGACGCTCTCGTCTCCCGCACATCCGCCACTATCTGCTGCCTGGTGCGCACCACCCGCGAAGCCCCTTCTGGCATGGCCCGCCTGCGCCGCCACCTGCTAGGCCTGGGCCTCTGGCACGACGCCATGGCCGACCGCATCGAGATCGTCTCCGGCGACCTGGCCCAGCCTCGCCTTGGCTTGACGCCGCCCGATTTCGACCGGCTGGCCGCTCGCGTCCAGGCCGTCATCCACGCCGGCGCCATCGTCAACCTAGTCTACCCCTACGACGCCCTGCGCGATGCCAATGTTGGGGGCACCCGCGAGGTGCTGCGGTTGGCTGCCACCGCTGCCGCCACTTCTGTCGGAGGTGTCCACAGGCCCGCCGCCACCGTCCACTTTATCTCCACCAACGGCGTCCTGCCGCCCGCCGCAACTGCATGGCCGGAGGACTCCCAGATCAGCTCCGCCGACGCTGCCACCAAACTTGTTGACGGCTACTGCCAGACAAAATGGGTGGCTGAGCAGCTCGTGAGCGAAGCTGCCGCCCGTCGTGGCATCCCCGCCCGCATCTACCGCCCCGGGACACTGGGCGGCCACAGCCGCTCGGGAGCCTCCAACCCCCGCGACGTTGTCACCGCCCTGGTCGTCGAGTCGTTGCGGCTCGGCCGGTCGCCTCCGGCTGACGGCGACAGCGACTGGTGCGTCGAGATGACGCCTGTTGACTTTGCCAGCGACGCCATCGTCGCCCTGGCCGACACCACCGTCGCCACCGACAACGCCACTCACAAAGCCACCGTCTTCCACGTCGGCGATTCCAAGGGCCTCTCTTCCGCCGACCTCTTCGCCCGCCTGGCTACACTCGGCTATCCCACTTCCCCTACCGCTTCCTGGGACGAGTGGGTGGCTATCTGGAACGCCCACCAAAATGCCGCTGCTGTCACTACCGCCAGTGCTTCCCGTGACGACCCCGCGCCCGCAGACATTCTCCGCTCTGGCATGCCCTCAGCAGACTTCTTCCGTGCTGTGACGCTTCTCGATGACACTCACACGCAGCCGCTGCTGCTCGCTTGTCACGACAGTGGCCCCATAGCGCGTCCTAGCCTCGACCTGGCCTTGCTGCGCACGTACACCCGCCACTTTTACTCGCGTGGCTGGCTGGACAAAGGGCCGGCCAAGACGGTGTCCCCCATCGCTGGCGCTGCTCATGCAGCACCACCGCCCAAGCCGCTTCCCCCTCTCGCTGGTCGTGTCGCTGTCGTTGTCGGGGCCTCGTCAGGCATCGGCGCCGCTATCTCCACGGCTCTCGTGCGTGATGGTGCCCACGTAGCCATTGCAGCCCGCCGGGTCGACGTGCTCAAGGGCTTACAGCAGAAGCTCGAGCGCGAGGGCGCTGTCCACGGCTCCAAGGTGCTGGCGCACGCAGCGGACGTCACAGACGCCGCGCAGGTCGATGCGCTCGTGGCTGCGGCCGTGCAGCAACTTGGCGGCCCTGTCGACATCCTCGTCGTGTGCGCCGGCGTCATGTACTTTACCATGATGACCAATGTGCGGACCGACGAGTGGGCACGCACTGTCGACGTCAATTGCAAGGGCCTGCTGCACTGTCTGGCCGCCACGGTGCCGTCCATGACGCAGCGCGGCACCGGCCACATTGTCGCCATCTCCTCCGACGCCGGCCGCAAGGTTTTCCCTGGCCTGAGTGTCTACTCCGGCAGCAAGTTCTTCGTCGAGGCCGTCCTGCAGGGCCTACGCGTCGAGACCGCCGCATCCGGCCTGCGCGTTACCTCTGTCCAGCCCGGCAATACCGCCACCGACCTTCTAGCTCTGTCCACTGACCCCGAGGCTATGGAAAAATACGGCACCCCCACAGGCGCTAAAGTTCTCGACCCTGAAGACGTCGCTTCTGCCGTCATCTACGCTCTACGCCAGCCGCCTCATGTGGCTGTCAACGAGGTGCTGATCGAGCCGCGCGAAGAGCCGATCTGAGTACGCGTCAGGTCGGGACCGGGTCACACCACATAGATATTAAGGCATGCAAGAACAAGCATGCAAGCAGAGGAATGCTGGCGGCGGCCGAGCTGCACCTGTGCAGAGCTGCAAATGCCCTCTGCAACTGATGTATAACGTCATTGAAAAAGTACGATACAGGCTGTTGGCTGACTGGAGATACAATTACTCTCATCGCAGCAGTCTTTAGACCAGACCTTGAAAAAAAGTCCGCCCGCATTGTGGAAACAGCATCACCACTAGATCGAATCA
>JRUC01000142.1:0-35742 GCA_000806385.1 Leptographium procerum
CTCCCTCCCCTTCCCCCTGCTCACTTCCTCCTCCTTCCTCACCCTCATTGTCCTCCTCCGCCGACATCTGCACCAGTGCGCCGTATTCTCCGCTTCCTACCGACTCCTCATCCTCCGATGCAGACCCGCCCTTGTCTTCGTCTGACGAGATTGGGTTGTTCAGTCGGTTTAGCTGCAGTCTTTCCGCCAGGCTTAGTCTCTTGACGTCCTGTCCAGCCTCTGTCTCCGAAGACCTGTCATCGTCGTCGCTGCCGTCGCTATCTTCGTTGTCTTCGTCGTCTTCGTCGTCCTTTTCCTCCTCCTGCCCGTCCTGTTGGCTTTTTTCGTCGTCCGAAATGGTCATACGGCGTTGACGCTTAACTCTGGCTTGTGTCACCTCTCTCGCTCTACCTGTCTCGGAGACAGAGCCGTCAGAATCAGAGAGCACACGTCGCCTCTTGCCTCGCCTCCTGCTCGCCTCTGCTTCGGGTTCCGGCTCCGATTCCGGCTCTGGGCTGGAAAAGGTAGCTTCCGCAGTTCGCACGGCCTTTCCCATGTCGCTGTCGCTGTCGCTGTCGGTGCCATCCACTACTAGGAGGTCATCATCCTCCTCATTGTCACTGTCTTCGCTCGGCTCTAAATCCTCGTCGTCAATTCCCTCGCTCTCATACTCGTCCATTGACTCGATCCACTCATCTCCGTAAAAAGGCGGATCGTCGTCCCTCGGCCGCCCATCCTCTTCCACCGGCCATTCTCCACCACTGCACAGCGTGCGCATCTCCAATAGTGTCTCCCATCCCTCCTCGTATTCGTACAGAAGCATCCGCGAGAACCGTACCCCCCTCTCCTTCAACGCTGACACGTGGTTCACCACCGCCTCTTCTTCGTCCGCTCTGGTCCCTGCCTGCTCGCTGGACATGTAACATTTCGGCGGCGGTGCGTGCCAGCAGTAGATAAATCGAATCGGCACCCGTCGGCCCAGATCGTCCCGCTCGTACGTGTTGATGTCGTATTCCTCGTGGTCGTCCGCCCCAACCCACCGATCCAAACGCCGCACTATGCCCCTCTCCACCACGTACAGGTTTTCAAGATGCGGGAACGCCTTGTCCAGCGCTTTGCAAAACTCGGACGGCCGCAGTTCCGACGGGCTTTGGTGCGATACGTCCTCCGCTGACATTATCCCCAACACGCTCTGGCCGTGCACATAGTCGTGGTAAACCCCGGGCCCGCGTGACCGCACCTCCATGTCGAACATGGCTATGTTGCGCACATTCTCGTAGAGCCCAGCCGCTGGTACGGCACCCCTCTCCTCAAAGTTGAAATGCAAAATGTCCGAGCGCGCGTTAAAGCGCAGCACACCGCCGTCAGGGCCGTGCTTTCCCAACGACAGCTCATCAGGTATCGTCTGCAGCCCTCGGGCCCGTGTCTCCTGGCAGATTCTCATAAACCGACGCAGAGGACGGCTTTTCCGCATTACCGATATGCCCTTGACTAGGTGGCCGCCGTGCTCAAGGTGCATCTCAAATACTCTGACCGGCTCCAGCAGGTCTGGGCAGTGCAGCTCCCAGATACGCAGGCGCAACTCGGCTGGGAGCCGTGCGAACTGCTGGAACGTAGCCAGCCCAGATGTATGCGCCTTTTTTCCGGTGCCACCATGCTCGCCATCGCCATCGATCTCTTCGTGGTCGGTATAGTTGTCGGGGTCAGTGTCGTCTGAAAATTCGCTGCTCTCATAGTCGTCGCCCGACTCCATCGCCTCCCACTCATACAAATGATGTTGCATAAACGCTAATTCGTCCTCGTCTAGCTCGCTCTCCTCTGAGCTACCGCTGTTGCCGTCACTGCTGTCGTCATCACTGTCATCGTTGCTGTCGCTGTCCACCAATATCAGATTATTGCCCGCGAAGCCACTTCCGGTTGCAGGCGCCTCTGCATCGCCAGCTAATTCTCTTCTGAGCCGTTCTGCGGTGAGGTCGAAATCGTCCATCTCTATACGCGAATGGTTGGCCGAAACCTATTTGTCTTTCATTTTGGCTGCTTGGACGTGCCAGTTAGCGAAGCAATAAACGGCGTTCGCTGTGGTAACGTCGTTCACTAGGACGCGCGCTACGCGTCGACATTTGGCCGCTAGGACCATTCACCGGCTCGGCTAAACAAACTTCCGATATCTTTATTCAGAAACTAAAGTCAGCATCGAAACAGTGTTGGTACGAGTTTTTCACGTATTTATAGCCTAGGAGCCGCCGGAATGAACATTATTCATTAACTTCTAGTTGACTGAGCAATGCCTAATTTTCTTTCTTGAAAACGGTACCCTCTAGAGCACTAACATGAGAACTCGCTACGTGCGGCCTCTGTCTCATTGTATATGCATAGCCCACAACGGCCAGCTAACACGACCTGTTTTGTTGTGGAAGAAATCAGCAAGTATTTTGATAGTAGAAGTTTTGCTAGTGTACGTTAAACTATTTAAGTTTCGATTAAAAAAATCATGACACAAAAGGTATAAAGACGTAAATAGGCCTTTTCTTTCAACCGCCCTATAAAATACAAAGTATTCACTATAGTTTACTAATTAAAGGCTATCGCTGCCTTTTACTCCATACTTAATGTTTTATATTACTTTTTTTTTACTACTACTCTCTTACCTTTATTCTTATACCGCCGTTAATAGACGTTCACTCTTTACAAGTATAAGTATAAAGTATAGATCTAGAAAACTAAGAGAATAAAAAGTGTACGGAATAAAAAAGGTGTGGCGCATTTAAACAGCTAGTTGTAATAAAAATTCACAGACCTGCGAAGTGCATATTGTATCTTTTTCCAAATTAAATAGTTTAACGTACACTAGCAAAAATTCTACAGGACAATTAGCAACTCTCATTATTTTGCCCGCTCGGCCTTGCATTGCGCCGCAGCTCTATGTAAAAAGACAAGAACTAAGGCAGTTACATGCACATATGCGGCGGACTTGCGGCGCACAAATTTGTTTGGCCCGAATGTCACAATGTTAAGACTGAGATTCTTGCTGCGCCAGCGACTGGGTCGAAATGCCATCGAACCAATCTGCAAAAATCGAGGAAATTTCTCGGAGACTAGTAGGAATACCTCCCATGACGGCTGTTCTAGCTCACAGATTTAAACACCAGATGCTACGGTTTTTGGAGTTGTCTGGTTTTCTGATATTAGTCAAGATTATGATGGCTCTAGTGCTGACGAAAGGCTCAGCAGAGATGAGATAGTAAGGGCCCCTGGGGACGCCTCTAGTAGCTCTCTGTCAGGGCTAGCTTCCGCAGCCGATTCAGCGGGAATAATGCTCCAGGCCGGATCCCATTGGAACAGCTCTAAGTCTTCAGTCATGGGAAAACCAGATGCCAAGGGGCTATTTTCGAGGCTCAGCAAACCTCTTCCCAAGTATTGATGATTCCATACCAGAGGCCGGTCAGAGAATAGTAGGCCGTCAATTTCTTCAGTAATTGAGATATCGCCGTAAATGGTGAACGATCCGGGGTCTTGATGAAAAGCAGAGTTAACCTTGTCAACAAGGGGCTTCAACCGATCGGCGCATGCAGTGGCACCATTCCACCTCTCCCCAATGTTGGCGATGACTCTTAGACACTCTGGTATATAGTCTCTAAGCATATGCTGAGCCTGGCCTCTGAGCGGTTGCCAATCACGAGAAGACCAGCAAGCTTCCAGCGCTATAAGAGCTGTCTCGAACAAAATATGTACCCCATGCCATGGGTAAAAGAGCCTACGCCGCTGCTGCTGACCAAGATAGTCCTCAATCAAGACGCGGGATGCCTCTAGCACAATGCGGCGGTCTTCAACCGTCCGTAATCGTAGACGTGGCGTGGGCCGATGGATCCGGGCTTGGAGGTGGTGATATTGTATGTGTTTGAACTCAAGCATGTTGTGGCGTGTGAAGCATTGCGCCTTAGCGTACCAGACTTTCAGCCGAGTCTCTATGTCCTCTATCCAGCCTTCGATGGTTGTGTGGCCAAAGACATCCAGATCCTCCTCCAAATGAAGGACCCTGTGGACTTCAGTTTCTAAACTGCGATACTTGCGTATTTGGCTCGCCGATGACCTCTTGACGGCCTCTTCACTATTCGGCAAAGTTGTGGAGCGTCGACTCGAAGAATCATCGGCCTAAAAACAGAGATGAGCGGGGATTCACAACGGCCTAATGACGGACAGACGCGCACATTTGCCGTAATAACGTCCTCAGGAAATGACAAAGGAAGTCGGAGGTTGGTGCACAGAGAGCGCTCCATTCCATAGGTGACCCAAAAAAGCTCCGTCCGCTGGCGAACCTGTTTCTCAGACATTGTATCTGGGCACTTTTTGAACATACCCAGGCTGAGGACAATCCTCACTGCGTTGGCTATGCATGTCCAGTTGTCCAGCCGCTCCGGGCACATCTGCGCGTAATGAGCTAGAAGAAGCGAAATTTGAAGAGCTTTTATCTCACTGTCGTCTCCCAGCTGGTGAAGATGTGCTATGGCTGAGTTGTAAAAGGACTCAGAAGCTCTTCTGGCCTGCTCATCATCTTTCCATGTCAAGGTCATTGAGGAGATAGCTAGGACGATGAACAGAATAAAGTACTCAAAATGATCTGGGCCTGAAAAAGTTGACAGTTCACGTGTCATACGCGGCCTCTTGTCTCTGAGCACTTTTTCTCTAGCTCGCTCTACAATACTTTCAAGCATTGGCGCGGATATGCAAGGGTACTGGGGAAGATGCGTGCTGGCATAGTTCTCAACGATTCGCTCTATGGCTGAAGATGGAATGCTGCCGAGATCAATCACAGAATTGGAAGCAGACTTGTTCGGAGTGCTCGAGATCGGAGGCTGCCTGTCAGGGGTGGGCCGGGGGTGCTCTAATTGTATGTATCCTGGATCCCTAACAATGGCCAGTGGAGGGCAGGAAGGCTGGAAGATAAGGCCCGAGGAGACCCTCGAGTGCAGATAAGATGTCGACGATGTTATGCTGACGGAAATCGTAGCTCGGCCGATGATGGAGGCCATTGCATTGGGAACATTTTGAGGAGCTTCGCGGAAAGCAAGTGTTTGTGCTTCTAGCTCTGCCACGCGAGCTTCGAGAGATCTGACTAAACTATAGGCCAGGCGATGAAGCATGGTGAGCATAGAATCATGTCTGCATGCCACACGGAGATAATGCCTCACCTTCTTGGAACAGCCTCTTGTGTCGCAGAATCAAAGCCGGCGCACTCGACATTCGCCAGTTTGCACGAGGTACAGCAGGGAAACTTGAAATCACACTGATCCCATAGCCGTCAGAACACAACCTAAAACTTGAAAGAAGCGAGGCGTAGCTGTTACTTAGTACCTTGGTCTTGCGCTTTCTGCAGCGCATGCAGACCTTTGTCGACCGGCGATGTGATCGCTGCATTCTGTTAGGAACTGCGGTCGCAGACAAGATAAATTATGGCAAAGTACAGAGTACAGTGCACAGCATGACAAGCTGCAACCTTTGGCCAGGTCGCATGCGACAGATACGACCGAGCCCATCGGATTAGGGCGCTGTTTAATTCAGAAGGAACGGATAGCGCCGAGCTTCGGCGGGTCTATCGGCCATACAGTACTGGTACAGATAACTATCTAGCAATAGTTCGCCGACTATCGGTGATTTCCAACCTCTTTATTTTGGCAACTTTCATTTTGCGTCATGCCTGAAATGGGTTTTGCCGGGATGCTACAGACATGCACACGCTGCCGACACAGAAGAATTAAAGTAGGAACTCTAGGTTCTCCGACTGGAATAAGATGACTGACACCGATCTCACAGTGCGACTCGCTGCTACCAGCATGTGCTAATTGTGCTAGAAGCGACTTTGAATGCACCTTTCGAGACTCTGCTCTCGACGAAGATATCCCAAGAAGGTGAAGCAGGCAATGTTTGAATTAGCCCCGGGTCCGCAGTCTAACGAACCTCTAGTTATGTCAAAGCCTTAAATGATAGAATTCAGGAGCTATCTTCCCAGTTGGCATTACAGCCGCAAAGCCCAGCTAGGTAGGATCTATGCATTCGCTCCCGTGAATATACACTTGCTCAATCATCGCTTAGACCAGGAAATGCACCGTCCCCAGTCCATCGTGTATCAGGCTCGCCATCCTACATTTTGGTGGCTGGACCGAGACAGGACACGTATCTCAACTCTTCGTTCCCATCTCGGATAACAGAGGCTGTTTTCGAAGTTTTGTCGCAGTATCATATAATACCCGATTTATCTGGCATTGTAGACAACAACTTCAAGCCAGCATACATACCACTCGATAGATCCGTGCTGACTCCGAGCACGATCCGTTTTTTGCTGGCCCGGTACAACCGATCAATAAGGCCGCAGTATGACATTCTGCCTGCTGAACTCATGAGCCACGACGGCTTGAGCTTAAAGAAAATGCGTGGAATGCAAAAGTTTCAAATCTTGATGGCCTGCGCCATTGCAGCTGCACGCGAAAGTTACAAAAACCCAAGCTGGAGGATATATGCTCAGGTCTGTCGAGACTGGGCGAACGAGTTGATCGGCCCCATTATTTCCGCAGACGGCGGGGATTCTTTAACGGCAACATTACTGCTTCTCATCTACGAGCTCGCTGAACCTAGTAGAGGGCTCATGTGGGAGTTGCTTGACGTCTCAGTCCGCACCTGTCTGCAGTTGGGCTGGCACCGACCGATACCGACAACTGACGCTCGGGAAACATCGTCGCAAGAATACAGCACTGTACCAGATGAGATCATATGCGACCCCAAAAGTACCAGCCTGCTGACAACATTGAATGAAATCAAAGGGTATGAATCGGGGATCTCCCCAATAGGCACGTCATGTATTGACTGCTTGAGATGCTAGGTCACTGCAAGCCATCTTCAACCGACCGGACATGCTTAACAACTTCAATTTGCCAATTTCATCGCCAAGCGATTATGTTTTGAAGACATATATGGGACTATTTCGGTCAATCTACGATAGCGGGCAGCTGTTCGACATTCAAGGCTGTCCATTCATCGGTGATGTAGCAGCATATATGGAGAGGGTCCGAGGACTGGCCTCCACACACCCTCTTGTTCAAGAGACCTGGCTGCTGTTCCTACCGATTTGTATCAAACACAAGCAGTGCATCCATTGCTTTCAAGAATCGGACGACCGTAGCGACAAGGGCATGGCATCACTACGACTCCGTCTAATGGATGCAGCGTCCCACTTGCTGGAAAATGTATATCGAACCACAAGTTCTGGCGATGGCTTTATTCCTCCCATTCAAGCAAGCACGAGGGCTTTGATTTCAGGAAGCTCGATTGTAGTCGGCATCTCCAAGCAGTGGACGTCTCCACAAAAGCACGTCAGGGACCTAGTCAGGTGCACTGAGATTCTATCTCAGTTTGCATCGCACTGGGAGGGCGGGCATAACTACCTGAGTGTTTGGAGGATAATAGTAGACCTCGTCAGTAGCGAGCCGCCACAGTGTATGTAAAGACACTGCTCGTATAGGTCAGATAGGTGTGACGCACAGACCTGTTTTTTTATTAAAAAAGATGCTACTCGCAGCACAAGTACAAGGACTCCGTGTAAGGCTAGTCTTTGTCGCTATACGCCCCACGAAATACGAATGGCACCTATGTACAACGCTTGTAGTACTTACAATACCTATCGTACTTATAGTAAGATACTTATAACACTCGAAATACTTATAGCACCTACAGCACTTATAGCATTTATAACACTTATAGTGATACAGTAACCGCTAATTAAATATAAGCGTTAACTGCAGTACGAAAGAATTTGCCTGCAGAAAGCAGGCGGCACTCTATTTTTAGCTTTGTTCATTATATAGCCAATCAACTGTAGCTTTCGGAGCCACTATTTTGTACTTATGGTGCGAATAGCACTTCTGTTTTTAAACTTGAAAGACACCACAAAACGTTTACGAGCAATAGGGTTGGATCTGTTGGGTGTGCTTAGATTCGGTGGTAGTCACGGCCTACTCTATGGTTACGAAGAAGAGCATTGGCTCGTTAGCCCGCTGGACGAAAATAATCGACAAATGATAGTACTAACTTAGTCAATTTATTCTCTGCCTCTTGACTAACGCCAACCTTTCTGTTGATATTGGGCCACCTTTTCCTTTCTGTTTTCTAACAAAAACAGAAACAAGAATATTGTAATTCTAAAAGTTCCCACGTCCATATCCTGCTGGTGTAGCAGGCTTCAAACGCCTCCTATTTTTGTTGCATTTTGATTTTCCAGCACATAGCTCCAGCTATTGGCCCCGTTATAGTCCCAGCACTTTAATTGTTGCGCCACTCGTCGGCAAGGTCTTCCATGTTACCGGCCTTGCAGATAGCAAAGTATTCGCCCTTGGTAGCCTTGTTGAGGCAGGCGTTCACGTCGCAGTTGTTCTTCCCAAACCACCATTTGCGGGACTTGACGACAAAGTCGACATGGGCGTTGCCCTCGTTGTCGTAAATGCACTCAAACTTGTCGAGGTTGCATGATTTCAGGCTGTCCTTAAATTTGTTCCCGGGAATGACGTCGCTAGCTTGGCTGAACTTAATTCCCTCCGGGATGCGTGCATAGTACTGGGTGCCTTTCCCATCAGAAGAGGACATCTTAACGCAGGCGCCATTGTGGGCACCTGCAACAGCAGGAATAAAAAAGGCAATGACGGCAACAGCCGAAACGGAAAGAAGTGAGAAACGCATAGTGGCTATGATGTTCTGTTTTTGGGATGCTTTGTTTAGGTGGATTTGAAAAGTTTTATAGGATTGAAAGTCGAAAGTGAGATGGAAAGAAAAGAACGGAAGGCGAAAAACAAGCGAAGACGAGAGTATTTATCGGACGAATAATCTAGTTTTGCCTCCTATGCGAACTTACTCTTAGATTCAGTGTTCGTTTATAGATTTTGACTCATTATATAATCATATTTTTCCATGAAAGGCGAGACTCTATTGTCGAACACGATTCGATGAGTAATTTTTAGTAGAATTCC
Organism: Leptographium procerum; assembly: GCA_000806385.1. NCBI lineage: Eukaryota > Fungi > Ascomycota > Sordariomycetes > Ophiostomatales > Ophiostomataceae > Leptographium > Leptographium procerum. The sequence continues at coordinate 8,991 of JRUC01000142.1, forward strand.
TTACAGCACCGCTTTTAGAATGAATATTCCCAGTTGCAGGATGTTTTTAATGCCATCTTGCTTAGCCACCTATAACCGCAGCTCGCCCGCTTCATGTATTATACGAAACGAGGTTTTTAAAGAAGTTCAGCTGTAATTAAGCAAAAAGTTATGGGATACTTCCTTCGTCCTAGGTGTCTCGTGTGGGCGTCTCGTGTGTTGCGGGCTTGAAAGGGTTAGAAATATCGTAGATATCTCCAACAGAACTCTCAAAATGGTCACCCCCAGTAGATACTACTGTAAAGAGCTTATGAGCGCAGATGCAGCCCCGCTGACGTCGTGCCTTCTCTTCTTGGTACCGTCTCTGGCCTAAATTTCTGCACAACAGACACCCGCCAGCTTAGATCCCCCATCGACGCCCGAGGGTACGTCCAAGGCCGGATTGCCAACAAAGAAATCTGATGGAACGATGTGTACCTTGAGCATTTCCACCGGCCTTTATTGGGTTAGTTATAAATAGAGCAATAAGTGCCGGTAAAAAATGAATTCATACTGACATGACAGGCCAGTCCTCGACGCGTGGATTGTGGGTTAGACCGAATACACTCCACAATACAATGTCTTCATCTAAAATACTCTCGTTGCGTGCCACCGCGTCTGCCACGCCACCAATCTCCCGTCGGCTCTGCAGTGTGTAGCGGCCACCGGCGTAGAGTTCATCGTCGCGGTAGCGTGTGACCCATAGGTGGTGGCTGGCAAATAAGGCGCGTTGAGACTGGATGCTGTCTGGGTGGGCCAGTAGTAGCTGCGTAGGTGGGGCAAGGAGTTTGTAAGAGACAGGGCGGCCGCTGACAGGGTTGGTGCGGCTCCGGTTCTGGATCTTGAACACACGGTGGCGCATGGGTTCCAGGTCGAGAGCAGTCGAAGTGGAGATGGGTGTTTGGCGGACCTCATAATAGTTACCGTTGGGGTTTGTGGTCAGGTTGGAGGCGACAGCAGGCAGGCTCTCTTCCTGCACGAGTGTGTTGTTGTGACCGTCGACGGCCGGGTCGATGCGCAGGCAGAACATGTGCTGGTGGTTTTGGGCCAGAGCACCTGGACTCACAATGTTGCCCCAGTTGGGTGGAGTGGCACCATCGTCGATGTTGACGACCGAGACGATACCGGTAGCGCGGGCCTCGACCTCAATTCCCGCTGCTTGATCGAACTTGAAGGCAAAAATATACTCATAGTTTGCCAGTGTGATGATAAATTGGATGACCAGCTCGCGGCGGCGCGTGGACACAGCACGGCCAGTGCGCCAGTTGGTGTGCTTCCAACCGATGCCGTTGTCCTGCTCGTGTAGGCAAATGACATTTTTGGTGACAACAGCCGTGCCGTCGGCGTTGGTCAAGACGCCGTCAAAGTACTACGGCGGCGATCAGCCACATTTTATGTCGTACAAGCATACTGACCGTAAAGCATGCTTCAGCTGTTCAAGACGACGCACCTTTATCACGCCTAGGCAGTCACAGCCGAGCGTGAGATTATTCACCGCATGGCCCAGACCGCCATCGCCAAAGTCAAATGCTTGCTTCCGGTGGTATGGGGGTCGCGGGTCGGCATATGGAACTGTCTACACGAGTTGTTAGCAATATGCAAAGCGTATGGTGAGATGAGGAGTCTCAACTGGCCACACCATTTCGCTCATGCTCAGCCGGTACATCACATCGCGACCATCATAGCAAATATCATGAAGGACAGCGCCCTCGCGAGGGTTGAAAGAGAGCCGCATCCGCCATTTCTGCCACTGGACGAGATTACCATCGGTTATCGTAAAGCCTGGTCCGTCGGGCTGGACGACGGTAAGCGGTTTGACATCTTTGCGCGTGCCGTTGGGAAGCAGCTCCGGTACGTATTCGGCCGGCCTGCAGTGGTCAAGGATGCGGGCTGTCTTGCTCGTTTTGCTCGTCAATAAGTCGCCTTTGCCCCCAGTTGCAGGCTTGTCTACACGCACAAGCTCGCGATTGTTTATGTCCACAACGGGAATTAGAGGGATTGGATATGCGTAAAAATTGGCGTCCGGGTTGCCGCTGCGAGTGTCGCGGCCAAAGCAGAGACCTTGGAAAAGGCGAGTGCAGCCATCAGCCAGATCTGGGCCCCCATACGGCCAAGGCTCGATGATCAGTTCAAAGTTCGGGGGCAGTTCAATAGCCTTGAGTTTTTCTTGAAAAAGTGTCGAGTTTTTGATGACGGCGATAACCGTTTGAAACTCAAAACTAGATGAAGGAGATCAGACATTAGGCGCGTAGGGATTAAGCTAAAAAAACAGCAAATGAAAATGGAAAATGAAATATGAGATATGAAAATGAGAACAAGCTTACGTGCTCAAATTCGCGTGGTACTCTGTGCCGATGATCTTGTGGCTGACACGCTTGAGTGACTGTAGATCGACAACAGACTCATGGTACTCGGGCACCTTGGAGCCACCAATAACGTCGTAGCGGACATCTGCCAGTCGAGGTGGTCTTAGCGTGCTTGTCGTGAGCTTTCCAGCGTGCTCAAGCTCCAGAAATGGCACAACATCAGCTTTGGGAGGCTCGAGGACGTAGATTGTGCGGAAATCGATGACGGTGTTTGGGTGAAGAGCGAGAACAATCTCACGTGCTTGGTTGGTCTCAGTAGTGCTAAGGGCAGACAAAGGATGGGGGATGGAAGAAGCCATGGTGTAAACGATCTGTCGCTGGAATCGCGGTTTGAATTGTAGCTATTCCGAGGAAAGCGAATGTCCGCAGCGTGTATTAAATAGTGCTGCCATATTACCTGTCCTCACCTTTTCAGTAGCACAACTACATATAGCAAATGGCGATCAATGGCTGGACTTACCTTACTCGTCGTACCTTGCTCTGTGTTATCGAAGTGACGTAACTTTAACCCCGGCGATAGCCTTTGCCCCTCGGAAACAGAAAACAGAAATTCCGAGATGATAAATGGTGCCTATTTAACGCTAGCGGCGGCTGAATGATTGATAAGAATTGATGAGACGGAACCCCAATCCCGAGAGCTTCTGTACGGAAGAGCAGACTGAATCATGAAGTCATCTGGGATAGAGAGTATTCTGTTCATAGCCAGACTGTAGGCAAGGTGGTGGTTCTTTGCGAAAGCCAGCACTCTGGATGCAAAGGTCTTTTAATTAATATTGTAGTGGTAGAGATATACAAAGAAGTAGCAAGTCATTAAATTCGTGAATCATATCAGCCACTGGAATCGTTGAGAGATGCCACCTCCTTCTCCCACAAGAGGCCCGTCTGCGAAGACATCCGTATGCAGGCCTTCATCCAACTGTTGGCCTTGCCCAAAGATATTAAAGAGCGTGAGGAGGTCGATATCGACGTTGAAGATGTCGGGAACCGGCCCCTCGAGCGTGCTTCCGTACATCGGATCGCCTATCTGCATGTAGGGGTCGGGATTGCTCCACATATGTCCGTGGCTAGTAAAGTCGTTGCCAACGGCAGTGGTGCTCGTGCTCTGCTCCTCAGCACTGACAGATGCTGACCTAGCTGCCATTGTCTCAGCTCCTGTTATGCTTACCGGTGGTTCTGGCATCGACCGGAATGCTGACGCCTTTTGGCTGTCCTCACGCAGGTTGAGACGACGTAATGCCGGCAGTAGGCCACGGATGCTTTGCCACAGTCGGCGGCTAACGGTGCTGTCGCGGGAAAAGCAGCTGATCAGCGCGACAGCATCGCCAAAACTGCGGCGGCAGGGCTCGGTGAAGATGCGCGGTGCATGGCATACGGCCAAAAAGAGGATGGCCAGGGCGCTGAGCAGGAAGTAGTTAAAGGCTCGCTGCTGGCGCGCGTAGATGTCTGTGGTTGCGTTCAGGTGGGTCAGCACCTGGATGCTGTCCATAGCGATCTCGACCACGAGCCAGGCACCGTGTGGATCACCCTCGACAGCCGCTGGGCTTCGTAGGCGGTGGCGATGTAGTAGGATGCGAAGACTATTTGCTCGGAGATACAGCAGTGTGCGCAAGCGGTGGAGGACGTGTGGCTGGACGGGCGGTGCCAAGCCCAGCCGAGGGTGCCGTAGCTGCAGCTCCGCTGGGACGGCTGCCAGCCACTCTTGCACGCGCAAATCTAGCAGGGCGACCTGGTCTTCCGGAAGCGGCGGCGGCTGGCCCGCACCCCCAACACCTCCGCCACCAGAAAGCACTGGTATAGTGTCCCATAGCTGCGAACACAGCCGGCCATAGCCAACCATCGATTGAAGGTAGGGCGAGTCGGAACCCTGCTTCGATGTTAGTGTGACTGGAACCCCTTTTTTTCAGCTGGCCCGGATTTGCGTACTGGCTCTGGTAGCTCTGGGTCGAGATCGCGATCGCGGAGCGTGAAGGGCAGGCTAATGCCGATACTCCAACGGCGGTCGAGCACGTAGACGCACCAGAAGACACGTGTGATCAGCCGGCGGGCTTCTGGTGTCTTGTAGTTCTCTAGCAGGCTCTGCTTTCGGTGCAGGCCCATCTCCAGCGTCTCGTGAGCTGCCACGCTGATGGTCCGCCATGCTAGCAGGTCCTGATCTATGTGAAAGTAGTAAAGGCTCTGTGGGGAGTCGGATGGGGGCGTCAGCCAAGCGTGGTTAGCCAAGAGTGGTTAGAAATAAGACAACGAGGTGCCTGACGCACCAAGACGGCCAGAAGTTGCACTTCCTTCATGTCTGCTTCGGGGCTGGCAATGCATGATACGTTCCGTTCGACAGGGCTGACGAGCAAGTCGCTGACGGCATTGCGGCCGCGGGCCTCGAGAACGATTGCTGTGGCGATGACAACGCGGGCCAGCGCAGCATCACCGGCGTCTGCAGACGCACGTGTGTCGGGCAGAAGAACGCTCTCCTGCTGGCGTAAACAGCGTAGGACGTCCTGGCAGATGGCCTGCGGGTATTCTGCTAAGCCGGCCACATCGATGCACGGATGCACCGAGTTGATTTCTTCGTCGTACACACCCAGCAGCCGGACAATCTCGTCGGCGGTCCAGCGCAGGCTAGAGTTGGGACCGACACGAGTTCTGGTTTCTGGTGCCTCTGCTACCGCTTCTGCTGCTGTCGTTTCCTTTGGTGTCAACGGCACCGGAGACTGGCTGCGACTGCGTGCTGCCGCCTCTCCGTCGCTGTCGCTACTCGCTAGGGGAATGCCCATGCGGTGAAGTGCCCTCTCGCCTACTTGAAAGTCAAAGTCGGGCCGTGTCGGCCCTACAAACTGCGGCTTCCTGCGCAGGCCCGGTGCCTGCGTGTTGGGTGAATCGGCAAACCGAACGCCCTGCGACGGAAGAGGGGTGTTCTTGGCATTATCATTGCTGCGGGTGCTATTGCTACAGTCCCGGAGCTCCTGCACTACTCCTGCCAGGTCACTCACCTGGCGTCGCAATTCTGCCAGCTCGCTTAGCAGAAGTCCCAGCTGATCGCTGCTGCTGGCGGAGACAGCGAAGGACGCTCTATTAGCAAGATGTGGATGATCGAAATGTAGATTGCCGCACACACATGCCTGTTCTCAACCCTGTCTCGTCCTGTTTGTCGAGTCGGCACATCGAACACGCACAGAAGGCCGGCCCCAGCACACCGTTCACAACTGCTGCTGTCTCTGCCTGGGACGCATTTGAGTTTTCTCTTCTTGCACAAGTCACTAGAGTGGCATTATGCATCACATTAGCCGCACTCTAGGGTGATCGCAGATATGCTCGTGCCTGCATGGCATCGATGGGATAGGCTCACCAGGCTGCTGAGGTGTACTTTCCCCGCTTCGACCGCGGAGCATCCTCGGCTGGAGCCGGTCGCTTTTCCGACTGAGAGACAGTGCCACTTTCGTCCATGGCCTAATAGGTACTCATACTCGTATGTCGTAGCATCAGACGGTAACAAGCCACCAGGTGGGAAATGGACTGCTTTTCGTAGTGGCTCGGTCGATTTTCCGAATTTCCGACCATCTTCTCCACAATTACGTACTCCGTAGCTGCACGTATCTACAGTACATTAACGAGAACAGTACAAATTTCTTGTCCCTTCGGATATTGATAAGGCTTTTCTAAATTTGCATATGGGCACGGGCCAAGCAGAAGATGTAGCCCAGCCCCCCTCGTCTATGGGTATGCAGCCGCGATCTAATATGCCGTCTGCCACGTCCACATATTCAGCCCCATCTTGTTGCCCGAGGTCACCGGCATACCCGAGTGCAGTGTCTTGGGATGACCTATGCCGCTAGAAAAGTCAATGTTTTCCCAGTACACAGCATTGCCTTGCACAGGAAGAAATGTCGTGCCGTCATCTATGGGGCGGTCGCAGTCGATAAAGTCGCACCACTGGTAGCCCGGCTCCGTCTCTCTATTCTGGATGGTCTGAGTGCGCATCGTCTCTGGTGGTGGTGGCAGCCGGGGGAAGTTGGTGCCGCCGCCCGTACAGTTGGCGTAGATGTACACAAAAAAGGTCGATGCCACGTTGCCACCGACAGCATGAGCGTCGTCATACCAGTCGAAATGATCGCGGTACTGGCCGGCGACGCCATAGTTCTGCACCACCATTCGCTGAAATGGGCCGACGCTTTGATAGAAGTCAAAAGCCCGGGCGCGGGCCTCGATTCGCTCAACGGTCTTGTCATCAGCAGGCAGGCGGGCCGTCAGAGACGAGCGATAAGCCTTGTCGTGGTGCGGCCGGCCACTGTCGTCCCACAAGATCGAGGGCGCAAAGTGTCCGTCGCTGCGGTGAGTACTCCGTGAGAAACAACGATGCGGACAACGTAGCAGGCAGCAGGGCTGACTTACGCGAGGTTTACAAGGTAGGCCGCTTCCGCCGGAGTAATGAAGTTCTTGATATAGACTATCAAAGGGTCCTCAGAAAGCCGAAAAGCCTCAGGTCTGGACTCTGCAGTAGAAGCTGTGAAAAGCTCTACTCGTGTGAGATTGTCGTAAGGGTTGGTCTGATGGAAGGCGATGCCCATGCTGAAGATTGCGGCTGCCACCGGCAGGCCTATCAGCAAAAGCTTCCAGGGGAACTTCGGCGACATTGCGGTGCATGCTTCCACCCTAAACAGAGGTTGAAGAGTGAAATACTACCCCCAAGGCTAAATCCTTTCCGAAGGCGGAATGGATATGCTTTACTCATCATTTTGCGTTGCTCTTCCGGTGTACGTTAGCTTTTGGTGAAAAAGCACGTGTTGAAATTCCGGATTGCTCGTTCCGCCCCACCCACGTGTCGCGATGGCTCCTGCCAAGTGGTGGCACCGTTGTACCGGCGAGCCGTAGTAGACTGAAGACCCGGGCGCTCCAGTCGTGCCTTTGCAGATGAGTTACAAACTCGGACAGCCCAGAAACCAACCTTTATCGTTGTGAGATTGAAATGCACAGGATGGCACACACTTGGTCACGGACATGGGTGCGGGCTGCGGCTGCACTCTTCCTAGTCTGCAACGCTTGGGGGCTCTTTTTCGACGAAATAGGCTCTGACATGAGGCGAAGGCTAAATACAGTTGCCTATGACTTCGAGGCGGTCGTGGTGATTTCTTGTAAGTTGCTCTACCCCTATCTTCTCCCACCCATGCCTCTTAAAGCATTATCAATACAGTAGTCTAACAATTGTAGTCTGCGTAGTAAGCACCAACTGTGTACAGAACGACACGATCGAACGGCCAGCTGACTAGAAACTGCTGCTTGCACTTTAGCCCTGGTAGTAAGCCGCTTCATTGCTGCTGACCCTGGTTCGTGTGGCTAATTGTGTACCAATTCTAAATTCAGTGAGCCATGCAGAGCACTGGCCTCGGAGCTAGAAACGAATCGTCCTGTTCTTGTGCCCTGGGCTGAAGTGATCCAGATCAACTGTGAAGACAATGCGGATGCCATTCTCTGTGCCTCTCAAGGCATTGTATCTTACCCGACTATCAGGGTTGTCCGGGATGCGAGGCAAACTCGATACAGAGGCGCTTTTACGGCATCTGGGTCAGAAATAAAATAACTGAATTCTCATCATAGTACCGCATGCTGACTGAGTGCCACAGAATTGCAACCATGGTAGCCAGAGGCTCACTGCCTCTAGTATCCCAAGCGGACAGAGCCTTGCTTTCGGCCATGAAGCCGCTTGATACACCCCTCCTCCTCGTCACTTTCGAATACGAGATTTCTGGTGCGGATTGGGCGTTGCTTGGCGAAGTGGCTGAGCAACTTGGAGGACGCTACATTGTTTCAGTTGTCCCGAAATCCGAGGTATTTAGGGGTGAAAATAACATAAGCGGCAAGAACGGCAAAGGCGGCAAGTTGCTACGAGCGACAGTCATCAATAAGCTAGACGATGCGGCGCCGGTGTACAGCGGCAACTTCACGACAGAGGCGTTGCTTGGCTTTGCGGAGATGTCGTCGTTGCCACTCGTGCCAAAGCTCACAGACCTACCGAGGTTTGTAGAGCTGATGAAGGTTAGAAAACTCAGTATAAAGCCATTCCTGAACCTTCCGTATGCAAAAAAAAAATCTTGTCTGACTCGCTATCAAAGTCCGGCGTTCCTCTTGGACTGCTTCTCGTCGACGACGCTGCTGAAATCCATCGTCTAATTGAATCACTGACTGTCTTGGCTAACAAATACCGGGGGCGAATCAATATGGCCACTGTTGATGCGACAAAGCTCCCCTTTCTGGCCGAGCCGCTCGGCGTGGACCCCGGAAGATATCCTGCGTTTGTGCTACAGTCTCGAGACGATGCGTGCATTTACGATCAGAACTTGGAAATTACGCCACAGAGCATTGAAGACTTCATCTTGGATTGTCTCGGGGACCTTTCTAAACTATGAACAACGGACTGTGGGTAATTGGGTCCTGAAGCGTCTTCAATCCGACAAATGCACGTGATCTGCTTGTTTTTATCTTCATGTATTATCCTACCACAGCTAGCAAAATTATAGATATAGCCATTCACCTCCACATCCCCGGCCTTCATGTTTCTGCCAACATCCTTGTCCACCATTCCCCCTAGTGTTGTTTCCTTTAGTTTAATAGAGGGGAAACGTATCTTAACCCCAACATATACATTATATGCGAGGTTCCTGACCAAATTCCTATCAAAGAAATGTCTGTAATTTTGCGCAGATTCTAGAATGGCGACATTACAGCAAATGGGCTGGCGATTGTTGCTTTAGCGTGAGAGGACTTTTCTTTGACACACGAGTCACTTTGATTGAGATACTACGGATGCCGTCTACAGAAGACGGCAGCGACTATGTTACCGTAACGGCGTCGGGAACATCACGCTAACTTCCCTTGTTAGTCTCCGGAACCTGTGTTGCACTACGGCACTGGTGGTATCGGCTCTCTACAGTCTTTATCAGTCGATGCCAAGGCCCGGACTCCCTGGGAGCTGTCGGTCTTTTGCGCACGTCGTTCGACTACGAGGTCGCAACATGAGGTTCAGCCTCGCGCGGGATGAAAACTGTTGTAACTTTGAGACACTGGCGACTTTCATGGCGGATCCAAAGCTGGGAGCTCTACAGTGGAAAGCTATTTAAGACAAAATGGAGTCTTCTGAGGAGGTATTACTGGAGATCTGGCTGCTATACTCTCAACGAGACTCGGACACTCTGCCTGAGATAGCCGTGTTAAATCACATTAAGAGCTTTTCCTATTCCATGCGCTCTAGTGCGTATTGTCTTTGGGCCTATTTTGTGAACTCGCTGGCTAAATTTGAGTTGAGCAGCACGCGAAGGAGGGTCATCAAGTTTACTGATCGTGTTGGACTAATGCCTGTCTGGTGCAATATGTCGAAAGAAGGACGTCGGTGTGGAGAAATGGCGAAGCATTTGAATAGGCATTTGAATACCTATACTGTGGCGCAAGCCCACTAAAATCCCCCGGAAAGGGTGGCACCTATTAGGGCCCTTTTGGCGTCTGGTAAAACTGATCGTGGGGTCATTGTGTCGAATGGTATACATATTGCAAATTAAACAAGAATGGGTAACAGTGGGGTCTCACCCTCTTTTTGGATAATCTGACACATTGAGGGATCTATTTAAGGGATTAGGTTGTATGCATGCAAATGTACGATGATTCAAAGGCACAAGCGAAAATAGGTAGATGACGGCGGTCCTCTCTCTCTCTACTAAGATCTTCGTTAGTGCAAGACATGCGAGAGACAAGCCCGCGCCGAGTGAAGACGGTCCTAAGCCGTAGCGACCACAGGTCTCAGTTCTTTGCCCGCCAGGCAAGTGCATCAACCGGCGGTCGTTTGCATCCATGCCCATCCCGCATCATACTGCACCTCTTCGATCAGAGTCCACCGACAAGAACCAGCTGCCCATGCAAGGTAGCTGTCAATAGCAAATGTACCGCACTGTGGCCGACCTGAGCTATTATGGTGCTTCTTTCCGGCTGTGCTGGCGCAGCCTCGAGTTTATGGCTGTCAGGGCGTTCCGTACCGTGTGCTGGCTAGCCCGTCTGCACGTTTCCTCCATTCGGGTGGATCTTCGTCCATAGCACGGCACAGCCGGTCTCCCCATCAAACAGATATGATATGCACTTTTGTGTGTGTATTAAGTAAAGCAGGTAAAGACATAAAATGGGGGTGACAACAAAAATTAATCATACACGAAGACAAGTCATACATGATACTTTGCAAACAAAATGCGTAGATGCCAAGACCGGAAACAAAAGGAAAAAGAAAGGACAACCAAGATTCCTCCGAACCCCCAGAGCTTGGCCGGAAGAGCAGAAGATGGAAGAAGCCAAATACCTTGTTCCCAAAACCCTCCATGAAAGTTATCTCGAAAACCTATACGACCACCTCGTCCTCATCCGGGCTTTCTAAGCTTGTCCGTCGAGTTGCCTCCGTCACCCGGTTGATTTGGTGGCCATCATCGCTTAAAACTTCGAGCCCATCACTCTCGTTAGACGTGGAAATGCCTACGCTCATGGTAGCGGCTCCGCCATAGACGTCATTTCCAACGGCATTGGCATTTCCATTGCCGTTCTCCTGGCCGTCCTTCTCAGCATCTGCGCTCGCCAAGAAGCGGAGCCGCTCAAATGGCCACAAACCGCCCACGGTATTCCCACCACTGTGGCTGCTGCTGCCATCGTCACTGCCTGTCGTGTTGGTGGAGAGTGGATGCAGGGCAAGAGGTTTGAGCAACATAGTGTCGCGGTCGCGGTCAACCATGAGGCCGCCGGTTGTAGCAGCAATCGCTGCCATGTTGCCGCTGCTGCCACCCTCCTTCTCGAGCTTGTCGACGCCACTGGCGCCATCTTTTGCCGGCACTTCGGCCATGGCAAAGTCACCAAACTCCTCATCGTCGTCGTCGTCGTTGCTTCTACCAGCGTTTCTCCTATCTTCATCGAGGTCGATATGGTCGTTTTCTTCATCAGAGCTGCTATCACGGCCGTCACCAAACTTCTCGCTCTTGATTGTGCCGCTGCTGGTTGCAATACGATCTCCCCGCACCATCGACCGCCACCAGCTGCCACGATTCCAGCCAAGTCTTGTGCGGCCGCCGCCACGACCACCGTTTAGGGCTGTGTCAGCGGCGTCGTCGTCGTCATCATCATCGTCGTCATCATCGTCATCGTCCTCGTCCTCGTCCTCGTCGCCTTCATCGTCCGCAAAGGGGTTTCGCAGTATCTCCGTCGACGAGCCCGATAGAGCAGTCCCAGCGAGTGCGGACCGGCCGAGGACAGTTTCCTCGCCGGTGTCGTCGTCTTCACCACCCCCAAGTCCATCTTGGGCAGCTGCTGCCTCGGCGTTGCGCTTGCTCATGGCCAGTCGGGCAGCCAGTTGCAGACGTGCTCGCGAGGGTGGGATGTTCAAAGGTGGCGGCGGAGGAGGCGGCGGAGGAGGGATTGCCGGGGGTGTTAGAGAAGACGACGAGTTTAGCGGATCAGTGTAAGCCCGGAACTGCTATGCCGTTAGCAAATCATTTAAGGCCCAGAGAAGGTCAGAGCAACTGGCAATGGCGGCAGCGAAGAACGGGCAGGCAGAAATCGGGTCCAATGGTCCTAGGCAGTGTCAGTAGCACAAAGTAAATAGCATGAAGCGACAGCCTGGCGTGTAACTGGTTGGCCAAATCGCTTTCCAAAATACACGGCGACTAATAAGGGAAATGGTGCATTGGCATTGCTAGCGCAAATGCACCCCCTGCCATCGACTTCGATGTCTCTCCTCATTTCAAACGAAGGAGTGCAGGCCTTGGCTAGGTGAAAAGCAAATGATCCCAACGGCCCAGATACCTCATTGAGCCAAACACTAGCGCCGAAACATCGTCACCTAACGCTTCATAGACCACATCGTCAAAGCGACCAGCTAAACGCCCGCCAGTACACATGGCGCTTCGGTACCAATAGAACGGCATTAGATGTTTCACAGTATTGTATGTGCTCACCGCTGTAGGCGAAAACAATGAGCAGCACTACTTCCCAGCCTGCGAGCAATGTCTGCCAAATTCAGCTCCGAAATGCCGCTGTCCAATACTGCATGCCAGTACCACTCCTGGGCCGTGTCGTAATCCTTACCCACATCGGCTTCGTTTCCACCGTCATTGAGACTATCATGTTCGGCTTCCAAGGCACTTAGTCTTACATACGGCGATCCACTTGGTCTAGAGACCACTGAACTCTGTGAGGTCTGCTTCTGCACAGCTTCTTGCCTCGCATAGTAATTGCCATTTCGATGGCTGTTGATGCCACCATTAGTCCCAAGTTTGGTATCCGCTTCGCTTTTACCGAAGCCCTTGTCGTCGTCGGGACTGTTCCTGAAATTGCTCCCGCTGTCTTCGCTGCCTTCGTAGTGCCAGTTCTGCGCTGCCGTGACCTTGATGCACTGTGCGCCAACCAACTAATGAGAGAGTTTTCTGGGAAGAGAGAAACTGACCTCGTCATTGATATCCTCATCGTTATCATCATTTTCATCTTCATCCTCGTCACTAGAGCTGTGGAAGCCCGATGATATTCCCGCGCTGATCGAAAACGGACCAATGCCTCCGTCGGTCTCCCCCTGGAAATCGAGGCTTCCGTTCAGCCCTGCGTCAGCCAACGCTGAGGACGTGTTCTGGGAATTGCCCAGCCCAAACGAAGAGCCGAGCCCGCTAAGACCAACGGCAGACAGCCCAGCTGCAGCAGCCTGGTTGCCCATGGACACATCCGGTCGAACACCGCCGAGAATTGCGTTGTCCCGCTCTCGTGTTTCCGCTAGAGGGCCCTCGACATAGTTGATCCAGTCATGGGACATAACCTTTTCCAGCACTACTTCAGAGAGCAGTTCAGGGGGGTGCCGCTCAGTGAATTTCACGACCTCCTCTGCGATCAGTGTCAAGTGGCCCATGTAACCCATGCGTGTCCTTGTGGCTGCCTGAGACTTCTCTGACGCGAGTTGCCCGTTGATGATTTGGGAAGTGACATCGGCAGACTCGAAGAGAGAAATTGCCAGGTTTGGGTTAAACCCACGATCCATTGGACCGTTGAAGACCTGCTGAACCACGTCATACACGACGTTGTGAAGAAAGTTGTTCCAAGGGTACGAGAAGAAGAAAGACTTGTTGAGTTCAGAGTTAGTAGAGTCACACACATAGATTTTCGTAGTAGCAAGAAAGATGAAACGAAGGGAAATAAAATAGCTCACAAGAATGGTGGGAACCACACGATGCTCGACAAATTGTATCTTCAGCAAATCGCCCACAACCGGTTCAGCTGGTGCGGCACCTGATGTCGAGACATTTGAGGACTCCTCGATAAGTCGAGCGGCCACAATGATAGACTCGTTCCCAGCTTCATGCTCGCTTTCTTCCGTTGCCTTGTCTTTTGTTCCATCGCTGGTAGGTGTATCTAGCTTCCCCGCATCAGCCTTCTTGTCGCTTTCATCTGCCGGCCCTGATGTGATAGACAGCAACTCAGCCGAAGGCGCAAATTTTTTCTGGATGTCCTCTTCTGAAGTCTGTTTCGAAAAACTCTCTTCTTCGTGTTCGACCCCCTCTGACACAACGGCTTTCGCAAGCTGCTCTCGCAGTTCCAAGGTTGGACTAGGCGAACGTCGTGCTGTGGAGTGAAAAGAGTCTGACAAGCTAGAAATCGTGGGGGTGAATACAATGGACTCGGAATCGTTGCCCCTGTCTGAATCTGACATAATATTTGCGCCTTTGCTCAGTGCCGGCTCTGTCGCTTCCGTGACGAAGTCGTCCGAGCTGGCCGTTGTGTCATCGGCGGTATCTCTTTCCCCTGCTGACGGAACAACAGTATTTGGCACTTCGCCGACCTCAGAATCGCCTGAACCGAATACGGCCTTGTTCTTAGTTGGTGACAGCGGTGCTACCACGAGATCTGGATCATCGAAGTGGGGCAAATCCAGCTCTGGCAATTTTTCGTCCAGTGTGTTCAGTCGGGGAGAACTGAGTGGCTCGTCCACGAAATCGTCGTCATCCTTTTCGAAGAGGGAGGACGATGTCGACTTGGGGCTCGTCAAAGGGGGGACACCCAATTGGTGTTTTTCCTCCTCACCTAAGCCAGTAGCATGTGTAACTTCCTCAAAACCGTCTTCGTCAGAAGCTGATACATTCGTTACCTCGAGGCGGCGACCCTCTTCGGTAGCGAGCGTATGCGGCACACGCATGGTAAGAAGGTCGGTGCCAGGTGCAACAGCGTCTTCGCCTCTGTTTGGAGCCAGTTTGCCCTCACTCCGCAGACGTTCACGTTCAGCGTCACGAACGGCAATGACACTTTCGGATCCGAGCTCGTTCAACAAACCCATGTTGCTACAGTGGAGTAGTTCTGCCATCAGTTCGCATGTCTTGAAGCGGTCAAACCCAAGTGGTTCAATCTTATCGTTGAAAGTCGAGTTGAGGCGCGTCTTCTGAGCAGGCGCATTATTCATCAACTGCATGAAGCTGGGCACATTCTCCGCAAACATTCGTAGTAAGGTGCCAAGGTAAATAGGATCTCGGCTCGAGGGAACCGAGTTAGCTTCAGTGCCAACGTCCGGGTCATAATCAGAGTTGTTTTTCCGTATGACCTCGATGACAATTCCGACACCGACAGTCAGCGCATTGCCACCACTGAGCATATAGCTGATCAGCTCATCAATGCATGGATGAGAAACAAGTTGTCGGGTAAGTTCATTGGGCCCAATACATGTCTGCTCATTCTGGGTGGCATTGGCAGAAACAGTGATGATGGCCTTGATAAAATCGCCAGCTGACGTTTGCGTTGCCCAGCTGTTCTTAGGACTGAGAAAGGAAAGAAGTGTCGGTACGACGTCTTGTGTGTGAAGCCACTGCATGGGGTAGTCAGTACTCAGTGCACTTCGTTTTACTCACGTACGAGCACAGCAGTTGCTTACCTCGACAATACCAGGGCTACCCTCAGGGCGGTCAAGGGTGATGATTTTTAAAAGCAAATCCATTATCATAGGGCAGTCCACGTGTCGTAACATATCCTGCACTGCACCGTCGGCGGACTTCAAAAAGGCTACCATGTCATCAACCTTCTTATCGAAGAGTGACTCGTTGACTTTAGTGAAATAGCTAGCTTGCAGCGGATCAAGCAAAGCCGGCTGTTTGATGTACTGCCAGAACCTGTGCAACAGGTCACGGTTTGAGGGATCCATCACAGTCTCGCATATAGACCAGTTATCGCAAGACAAGATCTCGCAAGAAACATATGCGTAGCGGTTGCGCTTTGTTTCGGCCTCATCGTCATCGCGTCCGGCGTCCGTTAGCGATGAGGATGCCCGGGGGCGGTTGAAGGGCAATAGGCGGGGCCGCCCTCTTTCGCTGCTTGCATCGTCGTTGGCGTCGGCGGATTCGGCACTTGGTTCAACGCCAACAGTTTCAGCAGCAAGTTCAGCCTTCGGGGCAACAACGAAACCTAGGAGACGCTCCAGAACATCTCGGTGGCGAAGATAGTCGAGAAGCTTGCCATTGCGAGCCTTGATGTCGCCAAGCAAATCGTTTTCGTCCAACAGGTCTTCGAGTGTGAATTGCGGCCGATCAAGAATGGAGTCGATGGGTGAAATGCTGGCGTAGCCGCCGAATTTCCAAAACATTTTGACGATGAATTTAATGAGTCCTCAACGCTACGCGCCGGTCAGAAGACACAGAGCGCTAGCCGAGGAGATCAAATGCGTATAGTATTATGCGAAGGTGTCGACTCGGCTCTCCCACATTCGAGCAATTTCCGTCAGGACAGACAGATGGCTACAGTCGGCAGTTCAAGGCTTGCGGGGGCCTTGGCTTGGAGACCTCGACGGAGAAGGCAATGTTGCAGCCACTATTTGGTGCTGATGAGAGAAGTCTATCGGCTAAGCGAAGAGGGGGTGAGACGGCCAGATACAGTATAAAGCAGCTGGCGTTGGGATATTCTGGCGCAGTTAAGTCGATCTTTTGAAAGCTGAAATAGAGGACGGACAGGGTCCGATTGAATAGAACAAGGGTATCTCGAGTGTCTAGAGTGGAAAAGTGGCATAAATCAGCTTTAGATTCTTTAGTCTGGTCCAGTTGTGAGCTTATGGTGATTTTCTCGAGTGTTGTGCCATAGACTCCTCGCTGAAATGGAAGTGATGAAATAGTGAGAGGGTGAGATGTTGGTCATTTATTTCCGAATATTTTGGAGCTGACTGCCCTAGCCCACTCTCCGCTAAGCTCAATGTGAGGGAGGATGATGCAACGATCAACGTGGGTCAGCCGCGAGCAGGCTGAATATCGAGAGGGGCAGGTATAGACACAGGTGTGCAATGCACCTGTCGGTGACAGAAACTTAACGTGCGCATTTATCGGCGGCGCGTAGGGCAGAGTATGCTTTTGTTTTTGTCGATTTCCGTTGGTGGGGGAATCAGGCGCAGATAACGGACTCAGGCACATTCGACGCAACAGCAGAGCGAGGGTCACGGGACAGACGGCAACAACAACGGTAGAGCATGACATAATGTATCATCTCATCGCGCCGAGATGGTGTTTCCAATCTTGGGGCTAGGGGGCAGACAATAGGAAGAGGAGGGGGGATGCCGAGAGAATCACTCACAAAAATGCCAGCCGTGGCAGGGTAAAAGAAAGGAATGATGAAACGCGAAAAATGAGAGGCGAATGGAGGCGATACTGGTACACGAACGCGAGGATGCCGTGGAAAATTGCGGGCGGCGGCGCGGAAGGAGAACAACGTGGATGGGAAATGAAGGATTGTGTTTCGAGGTTTCGTCGCGTTGTTGAAGAGATTCGGCCCCAAAATCAGAAGGGGTCGATCGATGCTGGGCATTAAATTATTAGGAGAGTGGCCCGGGAAGGGTGCGCACGCACACGGGAAGGGCGCCTGGGCGCCCGCCAGGGCCATTCCAAGCAGTTTTTGGCACCGTCTGTGGAGACTGCTACACTGTGTAGGGCATTAGACCGGGGTATGGAAATTCGAGAGCAGCAATGGCAATGGGTTTCGAAGGCAAGCACAAATACTACATAGCAAGGCTCTGTCATGTTCATTAAAATGCGTGCCTCTAATCCGATGTCGTACTGCCTGCGCACAGTCGACTGTATTCCCCGCGTCGACTGATACTTCACAACCGGCACAACGATATCTCCTTGCCCCATGACAAATCATGACCCACATCTCTCACTCAAGAGCGCATTCCGTACTCCGTATGAGTAAGTGTATGGTCGGAAAAGTTAGTGCGTATTCACACGTGACGTTTATGACTAATCTCATGATTGGCATGGCTCAGAAGTGCGGCCCGGGCGATGATTAACTAAACAAGGCTTCGCGAGATTCATATACGGCTTCAAGAGGGAGGTCAGAAGGTAGGCCAACTGTTATTAATATCATTTCGTCTGAATTGGCGATACTACGGGCTTTTTTGTATTGGAAACGGCGCGCCTTTAGTATTAGCAATAGTCCCGTGCCGTCTCGTGCGACACTGGATTACCATCTGCTCCCTCTGTACTCAACAATAGTAGTACTATTCTTAGAGTTTGCCCATTTGTCTATTTCTTCAGTTCTATGGGTTTCGTTACTTCTGATATGTATATTCGGCCTTTTCTTCTATTCCTGTGATAAGTCGCCGATCGTCTTTTAGGCTCGTGCCAAAGCCTTTGTTTCAACAACATGTACCGGGCTGAGTCTACTAAGGAGAGAAGCTCGGAAGCAGACAGCACGGCGGCCAAACCAAATACTCTACAACATGCTTTTAGCAATCGTTGCTCAAGATATTGATGAGAGGCGGTAGTTTTTGATTTATTGAAAACACCCCAGATAAATAAGAAGACCCAGAGAAAAATGCCAGTATGAGAATGGGGATTAAAAGTGTGAAAGTAAGAAACGGAAATTAAATTCAAACGGAAACATAGCACAGGAGCAACTTATGATCATCGCAGCTCGAGGTGGTAGACGGACACTTCGCGAGCCGCTGCGAATGATTCGAGATTTTCTATTGGCGCTACGAAACAACTAACGTGACACGTCCAATGCATCTTGAGAGCAATATCATCATAATACATACAGCGTACCCTCTGCTTTCGAAGTATTGTTGGTATGAGACCCGACTTTGAAGTCGCAACCAAAGATAGGTCAGTACAGAAGCTTTACACCGTTATATTTCAAATGTTAAGGTGGTTTTTGTGGCAACGTTCGGGCCAGCTTTCCACCTGTTTTGCAACTATGTTGTGTCCTTCGCTTGACGAGGTCGGCAGAGCTAGGATTTACCTACAGCCATCATTCTTATTGCTATCAGACTAGCTAGTTCAAAGCCTTCGCAATAGCATCACTGTAAGTGTATGTGTAATCTGTATACCGTAACTAGGATAATAACCGAACTCTAGAACAAAACTCAGATTAGAAGCATGCCAACATGCGGGATATGAAAGGGCCCTAAAAGCTTTTCTAGCGCATTTCCACTAAGTGAGCCCGTTTGAATTTATCCATCTCTGAGAATGAATTTACCGGAAAGATAAGAGGGTCTATAAAGGAAGAATGAATGAAGATGGCTAGGGAGAAAGTGGGTACAGAAGCAAATTAGTTTCCCTCTACCCAAGAAAAACTATCACGGCACGCACGACGAGTTATGTCCAAAGCAGGAAATCTGATCTCGACATACCCCACCCAAGCATTGATATGCCATTCGCTGCGTCCCTACATATACACCTACAAAGGCATGGTCTCTGATTTACTAGTCCGAAAGGGTTGGGTGAGGCTGTTAAAGTCTCGTGGTTGTGAAATAGGTATCCAGCCTATGCCCACTTCGACGTGTAGCACTCGAGCATCTCTGTTTCCTTGCAAAGTCTCGTTACTAATTTAGGATGCAAATTAGGATGAATGGACAGACCGCAGCTTCGTAAAAAAAAAAAAAAAAAACTTGGTGCTCAGCCTGCTGTGATTCAGAATAAAAATCCAGTGGGCCAACGCTCGCTATACTTGACATTATCCCAGGGCTGCCTGCAACATATGAAATATCCCCCGTGGCGCAATTGGATAGCGCGTTAGACTGTTAATTCTAATGATCTGTAATCTAAAGGTTGGTGGTTCAAACCCACCCGGGGGAGTTGATTTTTGGTAACTTTTTTTTTGCTTATTTAGCATCTACTCAACGGGGTAATAAAATAACGAGGACGTGCTTTCTACGAACAGTCAGAGCCGAATTTACAACGACCCAGCAGCTGACCTGTAAACTAAACTATTGAGGAAAAGTGGGCATCTACAATAACTCCCAGAGATCGTATTCCAAGTGAGCTGGGATAATTAGTACGGAGACAAAGACGACAATAAGATACTCGTTTAAAATCTAGAGATTTTGTAAGCTAATTGCTATTATCTTATCTTGCACAGAATCATACCCATATGGCTGGACTTAGACACTAGGCCGTGAATGGCGAAATCGCGGCAGCGACGCTGCTTAGTCCCAAAGAGGAGATGTTGAAAAAAATGGTGAAGCGGGTTTCACTACATACCACTGATAAGCAAGCATTGATTACCTTTGGACTAAGGGCTGTGTAAGCGTTGATATCGCAGCATATTGGTGGCCTTGCGTGCCAACCGGGAGCTGGCCGGGTTCACAGATGTATATCAGTGTCCTGGTCCCAGCTGATCTCATATTTACAGTTTCTTATTCTTTTTTATCCTGGAAGAATAAAAGCACCCTACACGCATTTTGCAGTCTATTTCCCTACCTCCTTTCTTCAGACTTTTCTAGTACCTCCTAGTTCCTCTCACCGTGGCCGACACGCAACACTTTTGACCATGGATGTTGCCAACCTCGACGACCTCGAGCTCGAGGCGGTGGGCTACAAGCGGGAGATGCCGCGGCAGTTCTCGGTGATGTCGCTCAGCGCGCTGTCCTTCACCCTGACCTGCACCTGGCTCGGGTTCGGCTCCGCGGTGGGCTCAGGCATTACGGAGGCGTCGGCGGCCGGGGCGACCTGGTCGCTGTTGGTGGCCGGGTTTATGACGGTGGTGCTGTCGCTGGGCATGGCTGAGCTGGCGTCAGCGTATCCAGTGGCAGGCGCGCAGTATTACTGGTCGTACATGGTGTCCAGCGAAAAGTACAAGCCTTTTTCGGCCTTTCTCAACGGCTGGATGAGCGTGATCGGTTGGTGGATGGCCGCCTGCAGCGTGTCCAACTTTGTGGCCTCTATGATCCTGTCGATTGCGCTACTGTGGCATCCCGACTACGAGTACCACCACTACCAACAGTATTTGGTGGCTGTGCTGCTCATGTGGATGGCCGTGGCTCTCAACATCTTTGGACATCACGTGATTCCAATGTTTAACAAGCTCATCGGTATGTGACTACGACGACGACCCACGACCTACCACCTTTCCTGTCTGTCGTTCTGTCTGTTGGCTAATCGCATCGCTCGTTTTGTTTGAAGCCTACCTGTCCGTGGCTTTGCTCATCGCGACGACCCTGACGCTCTTCATCTGCGGCCGGCACAACCACGCGTCGGGGTCGTGGATCTTCAGCGATGTGACGACCAGTACGGGATGGTCTAACCAGGGGTTGACCTTTCTCTTTGCCATTGTCAACTCGGTCTACAGCTTCCTGGGCAGTGATGCAGGCGCGCACATGTGCGAGGAGATCCCCAATCCTGGACGCAACGTGCCGAAGGTGATCTTGTTGCCGCTAGTGGGCGGCTTCCTGACGGCGTTTCCGTTTGCCAGCGCCTGCATGTACGCCATCAACGACGTCGATGCCGTGCTGGCCACACCGACGGGCCTGCCTCTGATCGAGATCTACCGCCAGGGCACAGGGTCTGATGCGGCAGCGTCCGTGTTAGTGGCGCTATTTGCGCTCTGCTTCTTTGGCTGCCTCGTCGGCAATGTGACGACGTCGTCGCGCACGCTCTGGGCGGTCTCGCGCGACGGTGCGCTACCATTCTCGCGCTTCTGGATGGAGATCAACCACCGATTCAAGATGCCCATGAACGCCGCCCTGCTGTCCGGCGGCTTTGTCACGCTTTATGCCCTCATCTTCATCGGCTCCACGACCGCGTTCTCGGCTATGGTCAGTGCCAGCGTCATCTACCTGCAGACTTCCTGCGCCATTCCCCAGGCCATTCTGGTATGGCGCGGACGCGACAAGGTTTTGCCCGAGCGCTTCTTCTCACTCGGCCGCTACGGCGCCTTCATCAATGTTATTGCCGTCGCCTGGGTCGTCTTTATTGACGTTATTGCCTGCATCCCCACCACCTTGCCCGTCTCTCCCCAGAATATGAGCTATGTCTCAGTCGTCGCTGTCGGCTTTTTCTTGGTCATCCTCCTCATGTGGTTTTTCCTCAAGCGCGGTAACTTCGACGGACCGAAGATTGACGAGGCAAAGCTGCGTGAACGCCGTGTGAACGCCCTGCACACTGAGGGCATTCCTGTTGACGATGAGAAGAGTGTGGAAGCTGGGACTAAGGCTGACACGAAGAGTGTGCGGGATAGTGAATGATATGGTGCTAGGTGTGATAATGGGGGAGTGCAATGTAAACCGAGTAATTTCATACTACCTGGTACTGCTATTGCGCAGTTTTCCAGCTTATAATAGATCCGTTGCTTTCTTGAAGCCTTCATCTTGCTAGTTCTACTTCTGACAGGCGGAAGCCATATAAATTTGTAGTTTTTTGGGCAATCGTCTAAACACGTGAGTGTCCACGGAGTGTTTACGAGTTTCTAACTCTACACTCTACACTTTGCAGTTTACAGTTTGATTTTACGTCTGCTTGCTTTGGCGTATATTAGAAGCATCTATAGCTTTTTTATCTGCACTTGCGTTTGCAGACTGAAGTATTGGTGCTCCAGACATCCCATCTGGAGTCATTATTGCTGCCTTGCACCAGTATGCACAGTCTCAATAATTATGCATTCGTTGAATGGAATGAATTTATGGATTCGCAATGTATTTATCTATTTGCGCTACTACCCCCACATCCATGCTCTCCCGGTCAACCTCTTACTCGTAGTTCAAAGCAAAGCTCAGCTTCTCGTCGGTGTGCAGCTTCCAGTACGTGTCCCAGATCTGGGACGTGATGGGTCCGATCTTGCCGTCGCCGATGGGCTTGCCGTCCAGCGATGTGATGGGCATGACGCCACCGGCAGTGGTGCACATGAACAGCTCGTCGCAGGCGTAGACGTCCTCGACAGACACCGTCTCGATGCGCATCTCGTGGCCGATAATGGCGGCTGAGTCGGCCACGCTCTTGCGTGTGACACCCTCAAGCACGCCGCGGGCTGGCGACCGCAGGATGCCGTCTTTGACGATGACAATATTGAAGCCGGCGCCCTCGGTCATGTTGCCAGCGCCGTCGCTGAGGAAGGGGAAGCTGGCGCCACGGTCCTGGGCCTCGAACATGGCACGAGTCAGGTCACCCCACTGCAGGTTCTTGATTGTGGGATCGAAGCAGTCTGGCGATGTGCGGTAGACTGTCTTGGTCACCACGGCAGAGCCACTGCCTTCCAGCTGCATCTTTGGGCTCATCACCCAGGCATACGGCATGATGAACAGGTACAGCCGGTTTTTCAGGGTGGGAATGTCGGCCGCCGTCAAGCCGCGCACACCGCGCAATCCCCGAGTCACAATGATCTCGACAAAGACGTCGCGAATGCCGCTTTTCTGGACCATGCCGACCAGCGTCGACCGCACCTCCTCACGCGGTATTGGCCACTTGAGCCGCATCTTGGTCAGGCTGCGCTCGAACCGGTCCATGTGATCATCCAAGCGGAAGAAACGGCCGTTCCAGACAGCGGGAACATCGTATGTGAGGTCGCTGTGCATGAAGCCCTCGTCTAGCAGCGGGATGCGGGCCTCGTGCAGCGGCACAAGCTCGCCGTCAACCCAGGCCACGCCGGCGGCGAACGGGTTCGTACTCTTCTTGAGCTCTGCAACGCGGGCGTCGTACGCCTCGAAGAAAGCCTTCATTGTCGACATTTTAATAGTAGTGTGGGTGGGGACGGACCAAAAGGTATGGAGGTACAGAGGAGGTTTGATAGGGTTGCGCTCTGGTGAACTCTTGAGAGGAATGGCCGAGTAGAGAAAGGATGTATTATCGGAGGTTCAGAAAGGAACACGGGGATAGGTTGAAGATAAGTAGATAGTCTAGCATCCTTCAAGCCATATCTGCCCCATATGTGCAGTTACCATGTCTATATAACACCGCGGGCTGGATGAGCTAATGTGTGGGGATGGCATCTTTCTCCTAATCAGGTAATTCCTAAATAGGACAACCTGCATGGCAGCGTAGTGGGGCTTCCGGTTGCCGTTATCGACGGAGACCTCCTAGGGGGCAATGACAAACCTGCTCTTGTAAAACGTAGCCCACAGCACACTACTCCGTAAACAGCAAGTGGCTGTCTGAAAAGGTGGCGTGTTGCGCCCGTAGCTCCTACAGCAGCTACAAACCTCTTCGGCAGCTTCACGATCTTATACTCAGCCTGTTCCTAACGTCCAACGACAGGGAATTCGGCAAGCTTTCATTTTACCAAAGTGCCTCAGCCTGCCATCACCATGTCTTGGACTGCAAGAGATAGCATAGTCATTGTTGGGTGAGTTTGAACCTTGAACCTTCAATTGAGTCTATTGAGCTCCCTTCTCTTGTTCTTTTCACTGCCTTTCACGTTGATACAAGTTGCCGCCGTCTTTTTCTCATTTTTCTCTCCTTTGAGTTACTTTCCTCCTCTGACTCAATAGTGCCGGAATCATCGGTCTCGATGTCGCCCTCGTGCTCGCCAACAAGGGCCTCGGCCGCTACGTGACCGTCGTCGCCGACTACCTCCCCGGCGACACTGCACCTAGCTACACGTCGCCCTGGGCCGGCTGCAACTACTCGTCCATTTCTGGTAGCGACGCCAATGCGCTGCGTTGGGACCGCCTCGGCTATGCCCACCTCCTCCGCCTGGCCACTGAGGCCTCTGACGAGGCCTTTGTTCGCCGCACGCCATCTGTCGAGGTCTGGGACGATGCTGTACCTCAGGACAAGATCAAGGTCATGTCCGACTATCTGGAGGATGTGCGTTTCTTGAATTTTTTTTATCTCTTCTTTTTCATCTTTTCTATTTTATCTTTTTTTTTCGCCATATCCACTTCATATGTCCCCCCATGTGCTTTATCTCCCTTTCAGCAACTAACAAAACAGTTCTCCGTCCTCCCGGCCGACAAGCTCCCCCCTGGCGCCGCGTTTGCTGTCTCCTTCACGACCCTCACCGTCAACGCCCCTCGCCATCTCCTGTGGCTCTACGGCCGCCTGCGCGAGGCCGGCGTCACCTTTGTCCGCCGTCGCCTGCTCGATCTTGCCGACGCATATGCCAGCCCCTCTACCCGGCTTGTCTTCCACTGCACCGGCAATGCCGCCCGCACTCTTCCCGGCGTTACCGACTCTGCGTGCTATCCCACCCGTGGTCAGGTCTTGCTCGTCCGCGCGCCCGCCGTCAAGACGAATCTGATGCGCTATGGCGACGGTTACATTACATATATCATCCCGCGTCCCGGCAGTGACCACGCCATCCTCGGCGGCTTCATGCAGAAAGGCGTTGGGTGAGTGTGCTTGACTCTGACCCTGCTCCAAAATCCAGGCGCGACCATTCTGCTGACTGATTGATCAGCGACTACGCCACTTACGCCTCAGACACCGAGTCAATTCTTGCGCGCACAAAGGCGCTGAGTGCCGAGCTGCGCTCTCAGGAGCCCGAGATCCTGGGCGTGGCCACTGGCCTGCGGCCGTCGCGCGAGGGCGGCGCCCGTGTTGAGCGCAGCGAGATTGTTGTCGACGGCCGCCCCCGCGTCGTCGTACACAACTACGGTGCCGGTGGCACTGGCTATCAGGCCGGTTTCGGTATGGCCCTGGATGCGGTGGCAAGCGTTGAGGACCTGCTTCCAACAGGGCTGAAGGCGTCTCTGTGAGGCAGGCAAGCTCACAGGCGTACGAAAAAAAAATGTAATGGTGCTTTAGTAGTTTGTAAAATATATGACCGAGTGCAACTAAGATACATACACGTCAACCAATCTTTTTACTTTACCAAAATATAAAATATAAAATATCTAGCGTACGTCGTACATGCAAAAGAGGCGAGATGCACAAGTGTTCCATTTACCTTTTTTTCCTTTTTTTCCTTTTCTGCCCGTTACACATAGTAGCCCGAGCGCTTTTCTTTGTCCCCACGCGCTATTATTATCAACTTGTCTTGATTTGGAGAAAGTTTGCTCTTATTTTGCTCTTATCTCAGCGGGGCGGTTGGCACATTTTAGTGCTAGTTAGCAGATACGA
This sequence comes from Leptographium procerum, assembly GCA_000806385.1. NCBI lineage: Eukaryota > Fungi > Ascomycota > Sordariomycetes > Ophiostomatales > Ophiostomataceae > Leptographium > Leptographium procerum. The sequence goes on from JRUC01000142.1 coordinate 34,660, forward strand.
GGATTTTCAGAGCTGGAACCATGCTGCGGACACGTGGGATCGGATGATTCCGCATTGGACGTGACAGACAGGGAGAATTGCAAGGCAAACGCAGGAACCAGAGAGCAAAACAGCAAAAGAAAACACAAAACAGAAATAGACCTGAAGCGGACAAATCACACATCAGACAGGCTGCTCTACTTCACTGCCATGTCCCAGATCGGGCAAAGCTGGCCGCGTGAGTTCAAGTTTGTCGGAGGACCCAGCCGGAAGCGCCGCCGCAATGCACCACGGCCGGATCGCAATCAGCAAGTAGGGGGAGGAGGAGGAGGAGAAGAAGCGCGAGCTGTTGGGGGGGTGATGGCCCAACATTTGAAGCGTGTATGCCCCGACGCACTGCCGGAAACCCTGTCGTCACCGGCGGCACCTACCTTTGACTTTGGCAGCTTTGTGCTGCCGCTGCCGGAGGAGGTGCAGACGCAAGAAAAGGTATCTCTGGGAGAGGAGGGGGTGCAGCAGGATCAGTCCCAGGAAGCCCAAGAGGCCGAAGAAGTAGCCCAGGAAGTTCAGGGAGTCCAGGGAGCTCAGGGAGCCCAACATCCTCAGAGCCTCCTGGTCAATACCGCCGCCTCTGCCTCGCATTCTTCTTGGCCCGCTGAGGAAGAGTTCACGAACCCCTTCCTCGCTGGCAACTTGGACCCTTTTCTATTTGGCAGTGCCCCACTGCTGGTCGACAGCCCTCTAGCACCGCTGCCACCTATGGCCGACACGGTCCTGTCGCCTGCCATCGCCAGCACAGCACCGTCGACCGACTCCCCCGGGAGCAACAACAGCTGCCAGAGCCAGACCAGTCCCGAGAGCATCGAGAGCGTTGAAAGCATCGAGAGCATCGAGAGCATAGACAGCCTCGATAACCAGCCCCTCCCCAGCAGCCCCAACAGCCTCGACGGCTCCGTCTCCGACTGTGGCTACTTGCCCTTGCCGGCCACCGCCACACGGCCAGAAATTCAACATTTGCCAGCCGGCTCCCTAAATGCACAGCCATCAGCGTTGTATGACACGCTGACGAGAATGTTTGCTCGATGTATGTCCCTAGTACCCCCC
>JRUC01000143.1:0-35419 GCA_000806385.1 Leptographium procerum
GGAAGGGGGAGGGGGGGGACAACATCTCCAGAGCATGGCAATTTTCTTTGCAACAGCACACATAAAAAACTAGGCCTGGCAGTCCTCTTAACCACTGCCCAATTCCATGGCCACCACCGCTACCTACACGTCCCAGCAGCCCGGAGGAAAGAGATGGGGTAAGGACACGGGAGAATGGCGACAATTACGACAAATGCATCTACCCAACGCCGCTATGGTTTGTACCAGGCAGCATAGGTAACCGCCATACAAGGCACCTTGTATGTATCTTATATACAAAAGGGCAGTCCAACGCTGCAAAGAGAACGAAGCAAAGCCGGATGTCACGTGTGATCACGTGTGCCTGGTGGGAAAAGCGCAGCAGCGGATGCAGATCGAACAGCCGAGCAAACAGCAACCAGGACAGCCAGATAGTACTTATAGCAAGATATAAACAAAAACAAGTCTGAAAATAAGGGGAGCGACTCCGAACAAGATCTATGCGCTCAATGCCCCGATCAATAGTATGTGCTGCTGTGTGGTCTCTTGCCGCATGCACGAGTGACAATGCGTCCCAAATCAACCCAAATCAACCCAAATCAACCCAAAGTATCTCCCCAAGACTACAACGCCAGACACCAATAATGCTACACGCTACAAATGCCGACTTTTTTCATCTGATCTCCTCTCTGAATAATCTTCCCCCACGGGAGCCTCTTCTCTCTCTCTCTCTCTCTCTCTCTCTCTCTCTCTCTCTCTCTGTCTCTTTCTCAAGAGAAGGAGCCATCCCACTCGTCGAGCCAGCCGCCCATGATGGACACGAGATCGCTGTACAGATTTGGCATGCTCTCGTACTCTTCCAGCGCCATCTCCGGGCAGTGGTTTCCGCCAGGCACAACAAAGATAGGCATGTCGTCGGTGCTCTTGCGGCGGCCGCCGTCGCGGTAGTCGGACGAGACGGTGACATCGCGCCAGGGGTCAACCTCGCCGTTGACAAAGATGACGCGCTCAAAGGGAGCGTCCCAGCCGCCGGTGTACAAGTCGAGGTGCTCGGGCGTCCAGCCGTCCTCGGCGCCGGAGCGGTAGCCGTTGGTCTCGGGAAAGTAGAGCGGGCACTGGCGCGTGAAATACTCGACGGTGACATACTGCGACACGATGTTGGTGCCGTCCGTCACGTTGGGCCCGACCTGCCACCAGCCAAAGGGGTTGTGGCAGCACATCCACATCCACGAGCGACCCGAGTCGAGCGTGTTGGCATAGTCGTTAAGCTCGGTTTCGGTCGACTTGGCATGCGTGTCGCAGGCCGTCTCCCCGTCAGCCTCGCACTCTGTGCCCCAGGTGGCGTTGATGTAGCTCGCGTACAGCGGCAGCGCGACGTCCAGGCCCAAGCCATCTGCAGACTCGTCTAGGCCTGTGTACTCTATGGCCTCGAGCTGGTCGCAAAAGTCGAAAACCGCCTCTTCACTCTCCTGCCAGGCGCGGATGGGCTCGGACACGATCGCAGCGAAATCATCAACTTCGAGATACTCCAGGCCGAACAGCTCCATGAGCCCCTTGACTGCAACGGAATCGCTGTTCGTCAGCGTGTCGTCGATGTACTGCACCACAGCGCGCACGTCGGCGCTGCAGTTGCGCGGAAGGCCCTCCTCGACGGGTCTGAAGTACGTGGAGAAGTCAGAAATGGTCTCCACCACAGCCGAGCTGGCGTGGTACGCGTAGAACACGCCCGGCTCCTTCTGCTGGATCCACGCCGTCAGGGCGCCTGGGTATGAGCCGCCAACCAGCACCCATGGCGCCTGCGAGGCCTTGTCCAGCACCGTGTCCTTCTCCACCTCGATGTCGACATTCTGGGCAAAATACGTCATGTCCTTCATGCTGTTAGGCAGGGCGAGAAACTGCAGCGTCTCGGCCGTCAACGTGTCGAACGGCTGTGACTCGCCAAAATAGCGGTCTGTTGTACAGGTCAGTCGAACTGTCTCCTCCTAGACGCGGATGGGGTTCGGGGGAAAAGCTCACGCTCGATGACGATGACTAGCCCGCCAAACTCCTTGGCATAGAGACCTGGCACGCCGCCACGGAGGTAGCCTAGATAGTTGCTGGCATCCTCCTCGCCGGGCATGAACAGAAACACAGGCGAGCCCGGGCCTTTCCAGAAGTGCGTATCAAACCAGAACCGCTGCGAGAACGTGCCCTTGCTGGGGTCGCTGTGGTCCACCTGCTGCTGGAACGTGCCGTTGATGTGGCCGGAATTGTCGGGCACCTCCTTCGTCGGGACCCCGGGGAGCTTGGGAAATCTGTTGCTGAAGATGGCAGTGGGTGCTGCTGACAAAGTAGTTGTCGACGTTCGAGTGTCCGCCTTGTGGTACGCTGCCGATACCAAGCTTGTGGCAGCGACAAGAACGGATGTCCACAGCGAAACGGCTTTCATGATGTGTGTATAAAGGCGAGGGTTTCTGGGAGCAGACTGCCCAAAATAAGGACCAAAGACAGGAGGGGAATAAGCCAAAAGATATCAGGCAGACAGTAGACGGCATGAGGCATAAGGCATGAGGCATGAGGCATGAGAAACAAGAGTCCGACAAGGCTTAATATAGTCCAAGTGCATCCGGAAGCTGGCCTGGAGCATCATCCCAATCGCCTCCATGGCCACCGAGCCGTCCTCCGGCAGGATTCGACGCCAACCTATGAGTGGAAGGTCAAATAGCACTTTGCCTAGCCGGCATCCTTCGCATTAATGTAGAGTTGTATAGGAGCAATAAGCCTCCCTGAAAATATAAATAAGAATCCTCTGGAGCCACAGCACCAGAGGCCGCACGTCCCAATCTAGGCATATATAATGTCAGACTCCACTGAGAGGCAGATACAGTCAGCTTGCTTGTCAAATTATAGTGGCCCACGTCTTTTCAGATCCAGCCTTCTCTACCGAATGGGTTAGGAAGCAGCCCCGCAAACTTGTGATTGCTCTGCGACTCAGCCCAGTCCGTGGCGAAGCTTTCCAACAGTGTTCGACTGTGGTCCTATTCTTGGCGCAGGCGTTATTCAGGCACCTCTTTTCATTCGGAAGCATAAACAGATTAAGCTTCCACGGCCGCTCTGGGCGGAGTCTTGCCGCAAGCTTTTGCCCATGATCAAAGAAAAGCGGGGGAGGACGTCGTATTTTGGCTCCTGCCGGTATAGATGACTAAACAGAATCAACCCAATCTCTCAACGCCAAGTTGGATCAAATAAGAGACTCCGAGAAAATGATCCGACGCAGACCAGAGCGTTCCCTTGCAGATTGTGCCCTCACTTTTTGTTCGTCCCTCTCGGCTTTTGGCACGTGATGTGAAAAGAAATTCAGGCAGAGAAAAATGTTAAAAAAAAGAGCGACAGAAAAAAAAAGAAAAAAAAAGAAAAAAAAAAAAGGAAAGGATAAACAGAAGGGAAAGGATGTCCAAAACACCAATCATACTCGTAACCTCAATTCATAAATGGTACATCCGTCATAAATTGCTGATCTGTCCATACCGCATGCCCACCCATTGAGTCGCCATGAGAAAAATGCTCAATACCTGCTGCTTGGCTCGCATCCTGCCAACGCATACCCTGGTGTCTGTCGATGTAGGGTACAACATGGGGATAAAAGATTCTCATATCAATATATCCATCCTGCTCTTCCAGCCGGTACTCTTGGGCAGTCGCCGGGATCTGCAGGCTTAGCTGATGTTCTGCTTCCTGGGAATACCGCCCCCATGGCTGCATTGAAGCCGACGGCTGTTCTAAGCCTGCCTCGCCAGGTAACCAAATCGTCCCATCACCACCACGGAAACTTCTGTCGTCCTGGCTCATGTAGGCCATATCATCACAGCCGACCCCTGGAGTCCCCATCACCGGTATGCTAACCTGCTCCTCTTCAGAAACCGGCGCTGGGCGGTGATCTGGGCGGTGGTCTGGGCGGTGGCCTGTGGCAGAGCCGCTGCTGTCGCTGTATGTGGGCATGTAGTTGGTTGGCACAGCCTCAGGCCCAGCAGATGAGCCACGGTCCAGTCCGGCAGGGGTGCTAGCAGTCCGTGACCGATCAGAAGCTTCGGCCAGGGCGTCTTCGTCAGACAGTATCATACCGTTGTTCGTCACTTTCGGGCCATGCACCTTCCACTCATCCAGCCCGCCGCCCACGCCGCCCATACGGATACTGAGCTCGCCCGCAACTCCGCTGTAGTTGTGCTTGACCATATGTTTCCGATAGTCTTCCTTAACCCCCTCATAAAATTTGTTCATCTCCTGAAAGTAGCCGACATACGTGCATGCCATCTGTAGCCAGGTGGACATTTTAATCAGTGCACTGTACGCGATACCGGTAGGGCCGATGGTTTGGATATGCATGTCGGCTTTATTGCTGATACCGCAAGTGGACATCGCATTTGGTCCACCGTCCGCTCCGTCAAGCATGTGCCGCTGTGCATCCAGCTTGGGGAAATGCCAGGCATAAATGCCGACAAATGCCGCCGTCCAGATAGAAAAGACGACAAGTGCCGACATGGGCAGTTTGTCACATCCTTGACAAATTTCAATGAGATAAACAATATCTCGAGCCGCCCTGAAGACTTGCTCTGCGCTTTCATCCCAGAACCCCGGCGGCCCGCTGCCTTTCGGAAACACTGGCTCGTCTAGCGGTCCTTCGGGCCCACTGCAGCGAATGGGAATGAACGGAATGTACTCGCGGTGCAACATGATCTTGCAAACAGCGCCAAGCATGTGCAGCGACACATAGGCGCTAGAAGTTTGGTGACTTTCATATACATAGTAATTGCTTCTTGACAGAGTGAACATCGACGGAAGACTGTCATAGAACTTATCGAGCGCATACCGAAGCCGTCGGAACTCCGTCTCCTCCCAGGGCGGCTGCCTCTCAGCTAGACGGCCGCCAGCAAAGCTGTATTTCGAGATCTCGCCCCATATATCGACCAGTTGTATGAAGCGAGCGAGCACGCTGTCGTTGTCTTCTTTGGCCTCCTGCTCACTGTTGGCAATTTTGGCCTCTCTAGGTGCCTTTAGATGTTTTGTGTGGACTTCCTGCCCGACGTCGAAGGAGAAATCGGTGCAAGGGAGCCGGATCTGAAGGTCATCTGAACGAATTGCTGGCAAGCGCTCTTCACCACACGAAAGCAGCCGGTCTAAAATAAGGCAGCTAAACATTGTTCGTCGCCGGACCTCATTTTCGACAACAATCTCGACTGGTAGCGCTGGGACTTTGGCTAATATACGCCGTGGAGGGCCATCGCTTCCCTCGCTGTTGTGATGTGACTGTTGCTCTGTAGTATCCGACTTTGTGCGAGTTGCAGGGGCAGCCGTCACCGCAGCTCGGCGGTAATTCCTTCGGCCTGGCCTACTGTCAAAGCATAGGCCCAAAGCCTGAGCCATGCGAATGGCAACCCCGACGTACATCCATGCGCCAAGGCCGCCAGTCTTCCGTTTTGCTTGACTCCATTCATATAAGCCCAGCATAAGAAAGGCCTGGACACGTTCCACACTGGCTTGAGTCATGCTTGTGCTTAGCGGACCCAGAGCTCTAGTCAACACATCGGCATAGTATTCAGAAGCAGCCCAAGGATCGGCCTTGGCAGCGGCGGCCGGCCGGCCCTTTGTATTGCTTTGGTTTGCAATGGTTTGGGCCACGTACTTGACCAGGTCGGAATGGAATCTGGAGGTCAACGTGAGCACCCCTAGAAGCACAAGATTGGTGTCAGCGGAGCGCCGCCTCTGTCTAGTTTTAAAACTGGTGCTCATATTTTCCTTTAAGGTCGGCATGTGCAGAAAGGGTAATTCGCTGGCGAAATGGAGACAGTAGATGCTGCAAACCTGCATCCACATGGCCTCAGTGAGGTACGGGGCGGACAGAACCTCATCGGCATACAAGGCACCAGAAGATAGCGCATCAAGCCGCAAGGCGCCTTCATGTTTTTTTTGGCGCTTCCGCTCGGGACCGCGATCTGAAAGTCCATCTTCGCGCTTGAATACGCCCGAGCTTGTTGCGGGGCTGGTGGTGGATGCAGGGTTCTGCGGCTCCGCCGTACGCCTCGATGTTGGGGTGTTGACAACAGGGTACTGGCAGTCACGGCCAGACTTGATACATGTTTCGCACGGCGATGATGCCTTGCCATCGTTGTCACATTTGATCTTGGATCGACGGCAGCGTATGCAGGCAATGCTAGACCGCATAGGAGGACGCTTGAGAGCAGACCCGCCCTTTTTTGTATCAGCCACGCTCGCTACAGTCGTCGGTCCGGTCGGAAGGAGTGGGGCCAGCGGCGGTCTGGTCTCATAGTTAGGCAACGGTACTGCCGGTGGGAAGATATGGCCCTGCGGAGCATTTCCATGAACCGATGCTATCGAAGCATAATCCTCCGACTGTGACGGCTGTCCATACTCTTGCACTGTCGCCGCTAAAAAACCATGCCCTTGCGAAATCGTAGGCCCACCCGCGCCCCCCGCGGCGGCAACGGCGGCTAACACGTTGAGCTGCGTGGTGGGGGGATGTCGGTGTTGCTGATAGGAGAACAGCTGTTGTTGTTGTTGTTGTTGCTGCTGCTGCTGCTGGGGCAACAGCAGAGGCTGTGGCTGTGGCAGCAATTGCAATTGTGAAGGTGGCGCCGGCGGCTGGGCTTGATGCCGATGGCTTGGTGTGATGGAGTCTCGAGATGGCGTAGGATATATTGGCGGAAGCAGGTAAGCAGTGGTGGAAGAGGTCAAGAAAGGAGCTAATGCTAGGCCACCCGTAGCAACTTCCCCGGGGTTTCTACCCGGGCCGAAGGCGGCAGAGAACGCCTCTTCGTGGTTTCTCTTTGGCGTCGACGCAGAAGATGGTGTTGTATCGAAACAGTCATCGGTGCCCGGTTCGGGGGAGAGGATATTTTGGATGCGGAGTTGAGAAGCTATCGTGACGGCTTATGGGGGATCTGACAGTAGCAGACCCCAGCTTCCTTATTATAGCTGCTTCTTTTCCCCCCTTCCCCTCCGAGGGTTTACCTTGCTCTAATTTTTGTGGATACGAGCGCGTGAGTGGTGTATGTGAGAGAGTACATGCGGAAGAAGAGAAAGACAAGAGGGCTGGTGCTGCCGCAGGCGATTGCCCAGTGTCCTCAGGCCCTGTGGGTGGCTTTCTTGTATCGTCTCCTGCACGTCTTCTAGTCACACACGCACAAGTACGAAACGTACACAGTGCTGCAAGGCCTCGTAGCTGACGTGGTACCGTGTCTCTTGTCTTGGTCTTTAGTGGTTTGCCTGTGACTCTCTCACGGTCGTATTTCGGGAAAATTGTGATGTCCAGGAAAGAAGCGGTAGAAGCTTAGGAGGGGATGGGCACAAAAAAAGAACGATAGGAGAGTCGCAAGGGGGAGGGGGTGGCTCAATTGATAAATAATCAGGTAGATGGATGATAATCAAAAGGAAAGAAAACGGCCGCTTCGAGGTCAGGGTGCGTGGGGTTGTTTGCATACAGGGCTGTGTAGTTTTTGAAAAAAAATGACGAGCTCCGCGAGAGTTTGTCTCGTTTCTGGCTCGCTTCCCCGTCGTTGTTGTGGTCGACTATGCACGATGCGAGGTGGTAGTCAAAGTGAGCAGGGGAACAGCTACTCCCGAAGAACGGCTTTCCAGACGATGGAGGTATGAAATGAGAGGGAGAAAAGAGAAATGGAGAGGACAATGAATGTATGAGAGGTTCGGGAGGTATGAGGGGGGAATCTAAGGGGGGGGTGAGGATAAAAGAAGCTGATGGGTGGATGGATAGCGGGATGGATAGCGAAACACAGACGTTGGATTTTGGCTGATGGTGCAAGAGTCGGGCATACACTTCGACAGCCAGTCAGTGCCAGTTGAGTTTTGGGCGACAATCCGTGTACCAGAAGTCACACGAATCGCGGATTAGTGCCCAGAAGAAGCGAGCCGAGCTGCGGAATGTGACAGGTGGAGGGTGGCTAAATGCGAAGTCCAGCAAGGAGGTGATTCAGACGTGAATGGCGAGAGCGACGGACATTGTCCATGGAAATATTTCTGGTGATCGATTTGTTCCCAAGACTCAGCTGTGCTTTGTCGTATAGCTTTGGTGGCGCTAAAACGGTTGGTTGCGGCAGCAAAAACAGGCAAATCCCCGTGGACACGGTACCGTGGACGGCTTAGCCGCAAACACAAGCATGCGAGCGCAACCTGACAAACGCTGGTTCCTTGCCGCTGCACTTATGCGAGCATCACTACTCGTAGCTCTTAGAGCAATGCAATGGCCGTCGTGATGTTGAGAGCCGGGGGGCGCACACGATCAGCCGATGTCCACTGCCGGATAGCGTACTCGTAGTGTGAAAAATGGTGTGTATTTCGAGATGTGCTGTTGCGAAAAGAAGAGCAAGGTATCGTAAGATAGCTTGGCAGGTGGCAGGTTCTCTTGCTGAAAGGCGACGGATGGGGTCATCGATATTGGCAAGGGCTGAGGGCAAAGCGGCACTGGGGACGAATGGACGGGGAAAAGAAAAAGAAAAGAAAAGAAGAATGCAGGCTGACCGGAACGTGAATGGCGTCGGATTGACTGATGCTCGTTTTCTATGGCTTCCATTGCCTACCGTGTAATTCCCTCTCTGTTGCGTTTCGACACCATACTTCTATCTATATACGCAAAATAGCAGACGGTCAGAAACGTCAGCCATCGAATCTCACACAAAATAAAGTGGGCGGGTCCCAGACTTTGTGACGACAAGAACGATGAGGCACATTTCACGGGGCGGGAAGGAGCTTCTTTGTGGAGAGGCTAGGGAGCTACGGCCATTTCCAGAACGGAAAGAGCCCACCTTCCTCCGCAAGATCTGCGACACCCACAGAAGCTACGAGGGAGGGCAATACAAGCTACATAGTAAGATACATGTACGAACCAACAAGTCTGGCAGGTAGGGATGGATAGGTGGGGGAGTGCCATGCATTCACCGCTACACCACATGCACCACAGTGCTACGAAAGGACGCTGTGCCTGTTCCAGATACTGGAAGTCATGGCCGAGCGATGGACGGATATGCATTTTGAATGTGTGCAGCCTGCACAGTGTTTAGTCATTTCTTCCGAGAGGCCATTAACATACTCGTGGCCTACCAACTTTTGCTTGGTATTTCTGGCTTCGTCTCGTGCAACCAATTTATCTTATGCGGGCTGCCGGGGCTATTCCACCCCTACACTCCCGGACCCCCCCTTATTTCTAAGTTCTCCCCAATAGGCTGCTGCCGGGTGTCTGCCACCGACATGGTCTTCTCTGGTATCAATCACGAGCGCAGACTACCAAGAGCTGGTGCTGGCGGACATGGGGAAGCCACCAAAAGGAAAAAGAAAAAAAATGCAGCCATGGGTATGTCAGCCGCTGCTGGCAAACCCTTGTCTGGCAACCCTCGTATCTTATCTTGTTCGGCGTTTTTTTTTCTTTTTTTTTCTTGGGCCGCTCTTCCTTCTCCTTTCGGAGTACAAGCGCTTTCGGAGTACATGCGATACTCGTGTGTGCATGAGTGAATGAGATTCTGCAGGCAGGTTCCAGGAAGTGCTAAAGTGCGTTGTTGCCGGGATGCAAAAGCTAAACCCCCCGTTTCTAAAGTGGGACAAGCCGAGTCTTCGTTTCGGCAAGATTCCAGGGAAATGTGTACTCATATGCGCAATCAGAATGGGATTTTAAAAAAAGCCAGCCTCGCATCCCAGAACATGACTGGCTCTTCTTTCCACGATCTGCCATCGCCAACCTCCGGCTTTGGGAGCTGCCTGATTGATGGTTGCCCAGAAAGACAACGTCTGCAGATCTCAAACCTCAGCTGTTTCTCGAGCCGCAGACAACGTAATGCGACTGCTTGAAGGACCGGAAAATGCTTTATTCTATTTTTTGCCACAGGCGGAATTCAACGGTGCTACGAGCAGCAATACTCGGAGCCTCGCAGCAATGGTGCTAACAGCATCCAACGGTCGACCGACGTAATGAGCGAAAGGGAAGAAAGCTAGAAAGGAGCGTCGACGCCAAAGTGAGGAGGCTATGCTAAAAATTCGAGTCTTGGCAAAGCAGCGTTTCCTGTTCCCATCGCCCAATAATGGGCCTCGCTTCAAAAGGACCCCTGCAAGAGGCAGCCCTGTTGGCCTCCCTGTGTCCTACCGCGCCAAACAGCGATCTGCTTTAGGCGCCAGGGACTATTTAACGCTGCTACGCGCGTGAATGCGGGTGCGAAAGACTGGTCGGCACGTCACGGCGCTTGGCTTCTTGGGATACTTTGTGATCTGATTCCCATTTATTTCCTCGCCTCTTACCTTTTCTGTACCCCTTCATCTGACTCCTCTTCTCTTGTCGAAGAGCCTCTGCTTGCTTCACTGCTTCGATTGATCTGGCGCAACCCCCTCGACTCCCCACAATTGCCGAAGTGCTGCCAGACACATTGAGAGATAGTTACCCCGCCTCTTAGCACTAAAGGCCCGGCTGCCGTGCTGCATCGCCTGAACCACGATTTGGCTGCTTAGATCAGCCTTCCAAATCACCCTCTGCATTCTCAATCGCGCCCTTCTCCCGTCGAGGAGCCATGGCTTCGAGTCTTCATGTGAGTTCTGAGCATTTCCATTCGGCGAGGACCGTCTGGCGCCCTAGTAGTGGCTTACAAACTGTTACCGCTGTTGTAGGACCCAAAACTGTTGTACGCCATCCCAGGTGTCTCAGCCTACCATATCACCAATGGCGTCGAGGAATCGCTGACGCCCGCCGGGCCACAAACCCTGTCCCTGCTTATGGTGCCTACCGCCTCGTCCTTTGCCGATCTCTCCGTCGACTCTGCTGCTGGCAGCAATCCGCAGGAGGAAGACTTCTATCTCCACCTCCACCTGCCGCCTGAGCTTGATCTCCCGTTGCCGGCCACCACCCAGATTTACCACCAGCCGCCCTCCAGCTATCTGATACCGCGCTGGGATCTCGGCCGCAACAGTGGTGTCTTCACGCGCATCGAGTTTCCCCGGGCTGGCAGCCGCAAAGGCCTGCAGGAAGATGTGGACACGTTTGAGACCATTCTGGCTCAGTGCACCGCCTTCCTCGAGCGTGCACCGCCGCCCAAGATCAAGAAGGATGGGGCCTCCCGCCCGGTGCCTGCACCGCCGCCATCTGCGGCTGCAACTGCGAGAGCCAGCACCGCTGGTGGTCGTGGTCCCCCCGGTCGCTCGTCTTCCCGTCACTACCAGCAGGATCAGCAGGGCCAGAAGCTTCGTCCGTCTACATCCCGGTCCTCCTCCAGGTCTAACATGGTAGAAGATCTACCGGCGTATAATCCCGCGACCTTCAAGCCAGGCGAAGCCTATGTAGCCGGCAGCCACAGCTCTCAGGTCGGCGGCCAGATCGTGCTGATCGACGAGGAAGACGGCAGCGTTATCGGCGAGCTTGGCGAGGGCTTTCAGGTCATAGAGGATAAGGCATTGACGCCCGGCTCAAAAGGTATCATCTATAATCCTCTCCCCTCCATCTGTATTATCATCCTTATTATTATTATTTTACCTTTATCCCTGGGTTTTTTTTTTGCTGACGGTATAGAACCCGTGGAGATCACGCTGCCGACTGATGCTGTTCCCAGCATTTCAGTGTCGCCGGCGTCGCGCGAGGATGTGGAGGCGCTGCACCCGGCCTACAAGAAGTCCTTCTTGGTGTCCAACGCCGCGGCAGCGTCGCGGCTTATCGTGGCCACATCCGAGGCTGTGTCCAAGGCACTGCAGGCACAGGCCGACAATTTTGCTCGCAGGGCCGAGCCGGCCAACAAGCCCATCACCTTCAAGCCGACTACCCACGAGCACATTCGCCGCATTAACACGCTGTCGTCCGGCGCTGCTAGCCTCTCGGCCAAGGCTGTCGGCCAGGTGGGCAAGGTGGCACAGAACCTGGGCGCGTCACTTGCGGGCCACAGATCTGCCCGGGACGGCGACGCCAGCAGCAACTCTAGGAGCGGTGGTAGCAGTGGCAAGGGTCGCGGGTCTTCGGCTACCGGCTACGGGCCCGACGGTGAATACATTGACAACTTCAAGCCGGGCCTGCTGAACAAAAGTCTGATGGCCTTCTCGACCGTCGCCGACGGCATCGAGCAGGCTGGAAGGCAGCTGCTGGACTCCTCGTCAGTGGCTGCGACGACGGTGGCCTCGCACAAGTGGGGCCCAGAGGCAGGCGAGGTGACCCGGCACCTGAGCACCGGCATCAAAAACGTCGGGCTGGTCTACATTGACGTCACAGGCGTGTCGCGCCGGGCCATCATCAAAAGCGTGGCCAAGGGCATGGTGGTGGGCCACGTGCCTGGGGGTGGAGACTTGATCGTGGGCAGTGGTGGCGAAGGAGGCGGAGCGACGGTTGCGTCAGGGACGTACGATGCGACCAAGACCGCTCTCAGCAGCAGCCGCAGCAGCAGCATCAGCGTCAACGGCAGCATTAGCAGCGGCACGAGGGAACACAGCGAAGCTCGCACGACGACAAAGTTTTCCGACAACAATCCGTACCGAGGGCGCTAATTGTGTGTGTGTGACGGGGGGTCTTTTTAAACGTGGTTTCGTACATACAATGTTTTGCCCATCGTCCCCATGTTTGTACACAGACAAAAGCCGCTTTTTTTTTGTATAGCTCTATTACAGCAATGAAGCAACGAGTAATGACCAATGTACTCACTGTAGTCCCTCAATGTTTCAGTTGACGGCGCTAAATGCAAGAGCCACCCGCTAAAGACGCGTCGTGGGACCTTCAACCGTTCCTGTTCCCGTGACTTTTTGACGTCAATGTCTACATCCCACCACAATATAGCACCCAGACTGGCTTCTAACGGCCCTTCTCTGCTCCCGTCTGAGGGAATTGCCTGGAAGCAGCGTGGAAAGCATATAACAGAATAAATAAAATACGACAACCAAGCCTTCATGTGCCGTCTCGAGCTAGTCGGCTGTCTGATCCTGCTCGCCCACGACGTCCAGGACTGGTTTAGGCGAGAGCCAGCGTAAGAGCTCTTCTTGCGATGCCTTTTTGTCAGCCGAAAGTACTGACTCTCAGTCCCTCGCCATGCTGCACGAAATCCTCCTGTCCCTGTCAGGCCACCGGTCACCACTGCTCCGTCCTGACCACACCGCCGCCGGCTCCGCCTACACTCTCTCAGCGACCCTCTCTCCACCAGAGCGCGCCCTTCTCGCCGACCTCAGCCATCTGAGCGATCTACATGTCCGACTGCGCGCGCAGTCCGCCCGCATTGCGGCACAGCACCCGTCTGTGGTGTGCCGCGCTGTCGGCTCCGCTATCGAATCTGTGCATCTTGCCGCCTTCCAGCAAGCCGTGCTGGAAGCCGAGGCCACCGTTCTGCGCCGTGATCCGGCCCTTGTCGGTGCATACGATATTGTGCCGCTGACGGCTGTAGCCGCAGCCTTTTCTGACTGGCCACGGCGGCTCAGCTGGCTCTGGGAGCTGGCACAGTTCATTCTTCCGGTCGCGGAGGGAGCCGGAGGACTATCGACTTCCAGCCAGCAGCTACCCTCTGGTGCGAAGCTGATCGACCGTTTGTGCGGAGAGCTCCAGACGGGCTACGAGGACATTGAGGCTACTGCGCGCAGCTTAGTGCGCGTGGCCGAGATGGCCTGGCTCAAGCAGGTGTCGGCGTGGATTTTGTACGGGCGGCTGCCCAGCTTTGGCAGCGACGATTTCTTTGTGCAGCAGCAGCAGCAGCAGCAGCAGCAGCAGGCCACTTCAGCCGAGACATCGCACACAGCAGGGAAGTACGTCTGTATAGCGAGACTGCTACCTGCTTTTGTGACAGCGCCGGCCGCTGCTTCTATGCTCTCCATCGGCTGCTCGCTTGTCCACATGCGAGGGGCAGCTGCAGCCGGCCAGCAGCCTAGCAGCCGCCACAGAACCAAGCACCCCGACGGCATGACAACAGCAGCAGCTGACGTGGGCATGAGCAGCTTCCGGGACTACCACCTATCCAGTCAGCTACAGGAGCTGGCGAGACTGACGTATCCGCTGGACGGCGCCACGTTTGCCCGTGCTATTGCGCGCATCCGGGCCGTGCTGTCGCGCACCGCCCTGCAGCGGCTGCTGCCGCCAGCCAAGGTGGTCGAGATGCTGCAGCTGCTGCGCGACTTCTTCCTCCTCGGCCGAGGCGAGTTTGCCATGGCGCTGGTAGAGCAGGCCGACGAGGCCATGCGCAGCCGGTGGCAGCAGGTAGGCCACCTGGTGTCCAACACGACGACGGCCAGCGGCTTGCGCGGAATGAACGCAGTCATGGTCAAGGACGGAGAGGTGGCAGCCGTGCTGTCTCGTACGTGGGCGACTCTGGGAGCCATGCAGGCTGGGGGCCGGCACGCAAACGTCCACGACGAGGAGGACGAAGATGAGGGGCTGGAGCTCGCACGAGAGACGCTGCGCCTGGCGATACATCGGCCAGCGTCTGCGTCAACGTCATCGGACGGGCGGGCAACCACTCCGCAGCAGCAACTCACACCAGCCATCGCATCTACGCCCTTCCGGAACCTGCTCTTCTCGGTCCCCGTCACGCTGATGCTGCAGGTGCCATACCCGCTGGACCTCGTCCTCAGCCCGGCCGACCTTGATGCCTATACCGCCATTCACGCCTATCTCTTGTCTGTCCGCCGCGCACACATCCGGCTGACTGGCCTCTGGAAGCTCTCGTCGCTGAGGCGACACAACCCGCCGCCCCCGGGACCGCCGTATGGAGGCACCAACAGCCGCAACAGCCTCGCACACGTGCGGATGCTGCGGGAGCGCTACACGACACGAGCGAACGCGCTGCGCAGTATGTGGGCGACGAGCAGTGCGGCCATATTCTTTCTGTCCGAGATGGAGGGCTACCTGCAGGCGGAGGTGGTGGCGGAGCTATGGGAGGGCTTCCAGCAGTGGCTGACGGTGGGGAAAGACGCGCCGCGGGGGGAGTATCAAGACAGCCGCATGGCCGACACAAAGAGCCGCGATGATGGTAGCCGGCTAGACGGCACCGGCACAGACGTTGAGGATGATGGGGACGCAGACATATGGCTGGCAGAGGGTCTGTCAGAGAGCCAGCCGCCTAAGAAGCATGCTGGCTCATATGATAAGGGAGCAGATGGGGCCACTGCCACGGCTACTGCCACTGCCACACCGTCCCACGATCCCCAGACGCTGGCCACAGCGCACCAGCGGTACCTGCGGAGGCTGCTACGAGGGCTGCTGCTAGACCGCGACTCCTGGACTGACGCGCTGTACACACTGCTGGTGGCCGTGGACCAGCTCGTGGCGCTGGTGCAGCGGCTCCACGCACTGTGGGCGGCGCTGGACCTGGAGGCGGATGCCGGCGTAGTGGACGCGTTTGTGGACCTCGAGCGCGAGCAGGACGATGTGGTTGACGCGCTGTCGGCGGCGGAGCTGGACGTGCGACAGGGCGTGAGCTCGGCGGTGGCAGTATTGCGGGACCTCGACGGGGGACACGATGACGACACCGACGACGAGGACTACGACGGAGACGGCGACGGCGACGGCAACCTCTTTGATGCAGACCCCGAGGCGGACCGGTTAGGACCGGGCCTGCGGGCAGCCGGGGCGTACGTGCCTCGGCGAATCGGCGGCCTTGACCGGCTGCTTATAAAGCTGGATTTTGGCAGCTGGGCGGTTGAGAAGCGTCCGCAGGCAGCAGGCCTATACGGGGGGCTAAGCTGAGCTGCGGTTTGGCTGGGACATAAAGCATTCACGGTTTAGTCGAGGTTTAATCAAAACAGAAGCCTAGAGCCTTTTTTTTTAATAGGAAGAGTATTAGGTATCCACGGCATCTACGGCATCTGATACGTTATAGTGGAGGGGCTGCGCATCAGGGATTGGATACGATTCATGATGGTGGATGCATTCAACAAAAAATCAGCAACATTGAATACAGAAGAAAGCTAAAATAAAATAAAAATAAAAATAAAGGAAGGCTCATCTCCGAGGGCTGTATGTGTACTATGTAGTACTCGTAGCGATAATGAATAACCGGGCTACCAAAGGGGCTTTGCATTAAGAACAAATCCAGATAGAAGAAAAGCGCTTAATTGAGGCAGTAAGGAAATAGAGGCCAGGCAAGACAAAGCGGCCCAACACTTCACAAGACACCGAAGAACAGGCAAAGCTTACACAGGCAGGATAGGAACAGGCCTCTGCTACGCGTGTCCCGCTGAACGGCAAACACGTCGCTGAGCCAGGGGGGGAGGGGGGCAGATACGAGGCGACTTGTCGAACATCAAACACAACGTACAAGTTGGAAAAGACCAGCCTTGGCTCCTGATTCGTTCCCGGTACAGAGGTCAGCTCGCCAACGGCCTGTTGGTTTGGCCCTATCAGCAGGCAGCCGGCGGGTCCCGAGTAGAGCTGTAGGATTGCGCTTTAACTTTCTTCGACTGGCTGAAATGTCGGCTTTCGACATATCGACGCTGTGTATTATTCTCGCACCTTACTAGGCAATGCGGTTAAAAGGAACCTGTCTTCTCGAGCCCGGCAAGAGTTTGCAAGAGTTTTCCTCGCGCTCTTTAGTCACGCCACCTGCTTCCCTCCGCTCTGGCTTTTATTGCTGTACTTATTCTGTCTTGGGCAATTGCTGGCGCTTTAGCTTCTTCTGCGTCTCCCACGACCACATAGTACGTACCTGTGCGTACTAGCGCAGCAACCCAAATAAGGCAAATCGACCAGTAGCAGAATGGCGCCGCTACATCGGGATATTGGCAAGTAAGAGTGGTTGGAGCTTTTTCTTGGTCTCTTGGTCAGGTGCTCCTGTTGATCTGCCCGTGCCAAAGAAATAACCGCGTCAATCTCCCCGCAAGGTAACGCGCTCAGCTGCATACCATCTGAGTTTCCTGGCTTTTCTCGCGAAGGACTGTACGAGTGCTGGTGCTCATGCTCCGAACAGGAGTTATTCGTTGTTAGCCCGTGTGGAATGGAAAGCTGTGGCTGGATCCGCCGTTGTTGGAGTGGGCAGAGAGATGGCGCGGCAGTGGGGACAAAATGAGAATCTCAAAGGCAGCTGTGTGGACACGCACAGTGCGCTGTTGGCCTCTGACTCAGCATGTGAGACGGATCTCACCAACAACGAGAGCGACGCGTGGTAAGATACATACTCGAAGTACTCGTACTCGTATTATTATGAAATCTTTGGCTCGCGTCTCTATTTGCCGGCTGCGCGTATCGTGCCCTGTAAACATTACGATACGAGTACTCGTACTCGTGCCTGTCCGCACTTTCACCCATGATTGTTGCGCGCACACGAGTGGCAGAGACACAAGCTACCAGGGCATGAGCAGGATTCTCATGCGCACGAACTCGAACGCCTCGCTGCTCGAAAACAGAATAACTAAATCATTAGCTCACGCGCCATCTTCGCCGCCTACATAAAATATGCTCGCACTCGTACTATGTATCAGAGTCGCTGGGCAGCTAGGACCCACTATTTGCCTCCTTACAGCAGCTTCTGCTCGTATCTTTGCAAAGACCGCTCCAGAATGGAACAGTGCTGCAGCTCAGCCGCGCACTGGCCCTCTTTCTCTGCCTGGATGCCTGGATGCCTGGCTCTGCTGACTTTTTCTGTCTCAACCCAGTCTCTCTGCACACCCTGGCTCTGCTCGCCTCCGCTCCTGCCTCGCTTTACCTTGTTTGTTTGTCCCTTGCCTTCTCCTCCCTCCACTACGACTGCCCTCCCTCCCTGATTCTTCAATCCACTCCCTCCCACTTCTCGTCATCTATCCACACGCCCGCCCGTTTGGTCATTTTGGTGCAAAATCGCCAACAAGGGGTCCAGGGTTCAACGTCCGCCAAAGCATACGAGAGCGAAAATAATAATAAAACTTTATTCACATCGTCACGTTTTCGATAGCGATCGAATACATCGATCCATCTCGATAACCTCTTCTCGGGCGTCGTGACGAGAGACAGGGCCCCCTTTCGTTGTTGTTTTTTCCCTCTCTCTTGCTCTCTCTCTCTCTCTCTCTCCCGCCCTCACTCGCTCTCGCTCTCGCTCTCGATCTCTTTGTACTACTACGTACAGATCCCATCTTCTGTTCTGTTCTTCTGTTCTCTTTGCTTCTCGACTCCTTTCACACGTGTCGTTGGCACCGTGTCTTCTCCGCCGATTACCCTCCGCCCCCTCTGTTCCTCCCGAATCATGTCCAACGGCCTCTCCTTCGGCAATGTCAATGGCCTGAGGCGCGGCTTCCCGCAGCACACGAACGCTCAGTCGAACAAGCCGTCGCCGGCGGCCCTCTCGCACGCCACGCCTTACCAGACCTTCCATCCGACACAGCAGACACCGTCGCCGTATTCCCATCACCTCTTCTCCGGCTCGGCGCCGCCGTCGCTTCAGGCCGTACCCGGACTCCAAAATGCCGTCGCCCGTCCGTCGCCGCCGCAGGTCGCGGCTACCGTTCCTCGGAATCGGCAGATGCAGCAGGCTCCGCCAGCCGCGTACCTTGCGCAGGCGCTAAACCAACAGACGATGGGACACCAAGTACAGCAAAACGACGGCACTTTGATGGCTCAACAACGGCAGCAGCAGCAGCAGCAGCAGCAGCAGCACCCGCAGCACCCGCAGCACCCGCAGCATCAACAGATGTCGCAGCATCAACAGCACACCCAACAGCTCCAGCAACACCCACAGCACGCGCAACAGCATCCTCAACACACCCAGCATCCACAACACCCACAACACCTCCAACATCCACAGCATCCTCAGCATCCTCAGCACCCTCAGCATACACAACATCCTCAGCATTCACAGCATCCTCAACATCCTCAGCACCCCCAGCAACATCAACACCCACAGCATCCTCAGCACCCCCAGCACGCGCAACACCAGCAGCACCCCCAGCACCCACAGCACTCGCAACACCAAGCGCTCCCGCATATGACTCAGCTCTCTCAGCCTCCGCCGACTACCATACAAACCCAGCCATTATCTCAATCCCCTATACCGCCGTCCCAGCAGATCCAGCAAGCCCAGAAAGCTCAGCAGGCACAGCAGCAGCAGCAGCAACAGCAGCAAGTACCTCCCATCCAGCAACTTCAGCAGGTGCAACAGCAGGTGCAACAGGCCCAGCAGGCACAGCAGGTGCAACAAGCTCAGCACATGCACCAGGCTCAGCAGGTGCAGAAGGCGCAGAAGACGCAGGCACAACAGGCACAACAAGCACAGCAGCAGGCACAGAAGGCACAGCAGGCACAGCAGGCACAGCAGGCACAGCAGGCACAGCAGGCACAGCAGGCCCAGCAGGCACAGCAGGCACAGCAGGCACAGCAGGCACAGCAGGCCCAGCAAGCACAGCAGGCACAGCAAGCCCAACAGGCGCAACAGGCGCAACAAGCTCAGCAGATGCAGGTGCAGAAAGCCGTCCAGAGTCATCACCAAGCGCCACAAGCATCACCAACACCACCGCCACCAAAGCTAGAGCTTCCAACACAGATGCAGGAGGACCAGATCGAGGACGAGATGGAGGTGGAGAGTCAGTCAAACGAGACGGGGGATGGCCAGGACGACAAGAGCAGCGATGCCAACGTGCCGTTCGTGCCCCGGCAGCCGATGGGCGCGCTGATGTCTGCGCCGCCAGAAGGCGGCAGCTTCCCCACGCTGGAGGCAGTCCACAAGTTTGTGTTGTCTTACTGCACATCTGTGGGCTACGCAGTAGTGATTGGACGGTCAAAAAAGACGGTGCCTGGACTTAAAAAGGTTTTGTTTGTCTGTGACCGAGCGGGAAAGCCCCCGAAGCGAGTAAGTCCGGAACAGCGCAAGCGAAAGACGTCATCACGCAAGTGTGACTGCCAATTCGGCTTTTTCGCCATCGAGCAGCGGACACAGTGGACCGTGCGCTACCGGCCTGACTCACAGCATCTGCAGCACAACCATGGGCCCAGTGAGAGCCCGGTGCTGCATCCTGCCGCCCGGAAGTTGGACAGCCGAATGGTGGCAGCCGTGAAGGCTCTCAAGGACGACGGTGCGTGCCTGACCCCTTCGAACCGAGGAGCTGAAGAAGAGAGCACCAGCTGTTCTAACGCGTTGTTCACAGGTGTTGGCGTGAGCCAAACGCTCGAGATCTTGCAGACGGAGAACCCCCACGTCCCGCTGCTCCCACGCGACATATACAATGCTCGCGCTGCTATCACGCGGAACCCGCAGAAGGTCGCGTCTGGCATTGCCGAAAACCGACCGGCAATTTACAGCAAGCCACAGCCGACGGCCGAGGAGCGTATCCGCGCCGACCTGCGTCGCGAGCTAGCCAGGGCGCGCGAAGATCTGAGCAAGATCTCGGAGGAAAAGCAAAAGGAGATCGACGAGCTCAAGCAGAAGCTGCAGGAAAAGGACCGAGTCATTCAGCGGTTCGAGATGTTTATTGATATCTGCAACCAGAGGGTCATCCTGCAGCGCGAGAGGCTGTCAGACACCAATGAGGGAGGTAGCGAGGCCGCCAATACAACATCCTAGCAAGCATTGACAACCCTTTACTTTTAACTCTTGGCCCACGTCGAGCCGTGCTTGCATCGCTTATCAGTGTTCCAGATTAGCATTAGTGCGCTACATGTTGACGATGGAAGGCTGTTGAGAGCATAGTGGCATGGCTGGTCAGATCGTGCTCTAATTCGGGTTCACAAGCTTGCCGCAAATGGTTGGGATATCAAAAGCGGAGACTGGGGGGACGAGAAGGCGTGCTAGGCTGTTCGTTCATGTTTTTCTCCAGTCTGCGGTTCCATATGACGGAGAAAACTGGCTGGAGTCGTTGGGACAGCATCCGGTATGAAGCCATTCTACTGATGGGCTGTAGTTTTGATTGTGTTTAAGGCGTATGAGGGCTTGTCGAGATCAGGCTCCATGTTGCGATGTCTGAAGGAGGACATGGAGACTTGGGCTTACGAGGCTGTGTGTCGAACACACCGGTGTGAATTAGGCGTCTTGGTTATTCATGGTAGATATACAACGGGAGTTGGCGTGCTGGAACAGTAAAAAGGGGTTTGGGGCTGGACTAGAAATCAGCCGTCTTGGCTATCCCAATAGCACGCATACAAGTCCAGCTTCCCTTGGATAGTAGCAGTCTTTTGTTTCTGGTATTGTGTTTTGCCATGGCTTTCGATTTGAAACCAGTTTGGAACTGAAGCACTGAATACAATCACCGGGCCCATGCGAGAAATCAGCGGAACTTCGCTTTAATTGGGGGATTTAGGAACCAGGGCACTACGAGTAAATATTTATCAAAGAGTGTATTGTGTAGCAGTATACTTATCAACCTGCTACATATTACTCACCAACCCGGCGGGCTACGCCGCTGATGGCGACACGCTAACGTCTAGTGTTGGCTGTTTTTTTTCTTTTCTTTCTTTATTTCTCCGGCCTAAAAGATCTTCAGCTCGCTGGAGCATGCCTAGTCAATTATTTGTTTTAGTACTGTGCACGCTGTGCACTTGTGCACTTGGTGAGATATTCATGTATTAACAGATGTCCTAGAGAGCCTGCTCGGGAGCTAATTAAGCAGAAGTCCACTATACCACTACGAGCTGTGCATTTCCCCGATTTGTCCATATGCAACTATTACCAGCAAGAGGATCTACAAGTGCTCGCACATAGTAGGAACAAGCCGTTGCTGTCCAATCACACGCGCGCATCTTCCGGCGGGGACCTGGGCCTTCCCTAATCTGCCCTCCTGACACAGTGCCAACGCGACAGGGGCGGCAGTCACCGTTTGATCGCGTCCTTCCATTTTCCAGCTGTTGTCCCTCTCCTATTTACTTTGGAACAAAGCAAACGAAACTGGGCTAAGGAAAGAAAAGGAAGCAAGAAGGCACTCCGTTGAATAGAGACAGAAACGAAACGCCCTTTCTGCTTTCTACCCTGCCTTTTTTTTCGCCTACGACGTTTCTCCTCCCACCATATATATATTCTCCGATCATTTGAAGCCAACGCACGAACAAGCATCGCCCAACAATAGGCAACTCTCGTCAAACGCGTTTTGCTGTCCAAGACTTCCGATTCAGCCTCCGCTCTCTTCTGTTTTCCTTCTCGGCCTTCATTTTCACTATCCGGCACCTGTTCATCATCTGCCGTCCTATTTTAATATACGGCACAAGCCTCTCTTTCACTGATTTGCTGATACCCCTTTTCGCTCTAAAATGTTTCCTACCCAATGAAGATATAGAGGATTCAGTCTTGCAACCAAAAACCCGAACAACCACGATTGTCAACTACGACCATGGAGATAATCGCTCCATCTTCCGCGGCCGGCAGCCCCGGCCTCAACGGGATCGGCTCTTCCAATGGCAGCGTATCCCCAGCCGGCGCCGCTGCCACGACGACGACGACCCCTTCCTATGTCGACCCAGCTCGCGTCGTCGAGCATCTCACGGCCGTTCTGGAGGCCGCTCTTGGCGCCACCCGCGAGGAGCTGGAAGCACCAGGTAGCCTGCTATCGAAACTACGGTATGCCGATACGGTACAGCGGTGCTCCCGATTTGCCCACGAACCTCAGGTCGTATCGCTCTATATTCAGAAAGACGTACTTCCAGCCCGGATAGACGATGCGAAGGGAACGCCATCTACCCCTCAGCACCTATTCTCACTCGCACCCGACCTGTCAGCTGAGCCTACCACCGTGGCCTTCCTCGTCCTCCTCAAGCGACCGCAGCCACTCGATCCGAATGTGCCCATCACCTCTCAGGTGCAGATGCTCAACCTGCCTGGCCCTGCGTATCTGACGGCGACGGCTGGCGAGCAGGGCCTCTCGACGTCGCCATTTGAGATCCTGCAACTCTACCTGCACAACGGCCTCGCACCCTACTTTGACGCAAGCACGAAGCCGGCTGCTGGCGCGGTTGCGGTGAACAGCACCAGTCGTGGACGTGCTGATCTCGAGGCCAAGACCGGCGTGCCCGTCACGAAGAAGCGCTGGACGGAGCTGGAGCTCAGCCTTGCACACCTGCAGCAGAATGTCGAGATCCCCGAAGTTGTCCTGCCCTTCCCGCCCATCGTACAGAATGCGCTCGACGAAGCCTCCGGCCACAGCACGCGGCCCTCCTTCGACCAGCTCCCGCCAGGCGTCACCCAGGACACAGCCCTCCTGAACAGTCTGCAGGCCACAGTCAACACGTGGATCAAGTCCATCCAGGTTGTCACCAAGATGACACAGGACCCAACCACTGGCACGGCGAACCAGGAGATCAACTACTGGCTCTCTATGGAGTCTGCCCTGGAGCGCATAGAGGCTCAGCTGCGTGGCGACGGCGTGTCGCTGACCCTGGACATCCTCAAGCACGCCAAGCGTTTCCAGGCCACCGTCAGTTTCGTTGCCGACACAGGTCTGAAGGAGGCCATGGAGCGGGTGCAAAAATACAACCAGCTGATGCGCGACTTCCCTCTGGACGAGCTGCTCTCAGCCACCGCCCTGGCAAAAGTCGAGGACTCGATCGTGCAGATCTTCAGCCACCTCAACAAGAAGCTGCGCATCTGCCCGTATCCCATTCGCCGCGCCCTTGCGCTCGTCGAGTCCATCTCAAGCGACCTGGACGACACCATGCACCGTCTGCTGCCAGGCACTGAACTGGTGGACCTCGACTATGCGGAGTTTAACCGGGTTATGAGCGCAACCAATGACATCTTCCGTGCCTGGGACGACAATGTCAAGGAGTTCACCAACGTTGCCCGCGAGGTCACTCGCCGCCGGAACGACAAGTTCATACCAATCAAGATCAATCCGCGCCATGCCCAGCTGCAGGCACGGCTCAAATATATCCAGACATTCCGCGAGAACCACGAGCAGCTGCAGCGGACCATTGTCACCGTCCTAGGTCCCACAGCAGCCAACGCTGCAACCGGTGAGGGCACCGATGGCAGCGGTGCCAAGGCTGCCAGCGGAGCCAACGGAGCTAACGGCGCTAACGGCGTCAGCGGCGTCAATGGCGGAGGCTTTGAAGAGACGGGCGACATGGATGCGGTCGAGGAGGTGCGGCAAGCCTGGGAAGCGCTGCGCAATGTCGACCTGCTGGACGTGACGCCCGAGGGCACGGCCAAGTGGGCACGGGCGGAGAACGCTTACAATGAGCGGACGGCACGCGTGGAGAACTCCATCATTGCCCGCTTGCGGGACCGGTTGGCTACGGCGAAGAACGCTAACGAGATGTTTCGCGTCTTTTCCAAATTCAACGCTCTATTTGTGCGGCCCAAGATTCGGGGCGCCATCGCCGAGTACCAGACACAGCTCATCGACAATGTCAAGCAGGCCATTGCTGCTCTCCACGAGCGCTTCAAGCAGCAGTACGGCCACTCTGAGGCCCACGCCATGGCCACGCTGCATGACCTGCCGCCGGTGTCTGGGGCCATCATCTGGGCGCGCCAGATTGAGCGACAGCTGGACAACTACATGAAGAAGGTCGAGGACGTGCTGGGCGCCGATTGGGCACTGCACGCGGAGGGCCAGAAGCTGCAGAATGAGAGTGTGCAGTTTCGAAACAAGCTCAAGACGGTGCCCATCTTTGAGGCCTGGGCCCGCGATACCATGCGCCGCGAGGTGTCAATTGCCGGCCGCCTGTTCAGCATCAAGCGGGTACGCGCTGCTGGAAACAAGCTGGAGCTGGGCGTCAACTTCGATCCACAGGTCATTGCCCTGTTCAAAGAGACGCGCAATCTCATCTGGCTCAACTATTCCGTGCCGCACGCGGTCACCACTGTGGCCAAGGATGCCAAGCGAGTCTACCCGTATGCAGTCAGCCTCATGGAGAGCGTGCGAACATTCACGCAGACGCTGCGCGCCATCAACGAGATGCCGGAGGTGTCCATACTGCTCAATGGACACCGCAATGACGTCTACTCCCTTGTCGCCAAGGGTGTTCCGCTGCGGTGGGAATCGTTTGTGAACAGCTACGAAGTGCACCTGCGAGGGCTGCCGCACATGCCCAACGGCGGTCCCATCGACCGTCTCAAGGGCGGCGAGAGCCGTCACGTCCTGTTTGTGCGCGAGATTGCTGCCGCGGTGTCGCTGCTGCAGACAAAGACGGCGACGCTGGCCACGTACCACGCCACAATCCAAAAGTCGCTGCGGGAGCTGGCGACGTGCGCCTACGACGCCAGCGCCTTTGAGTCCCGGCTGCGGGTGATCCAAGAGGCTGTCGATCAGCTGAACCTGCAGCAGTATGCCAACCTGGGCTTCTGGGTGGAGGGCATGAACCGGCAGATCAAGGCGACGCTGCTTACGCGACTGCAGCGAGCCATCCTGGCATGGATCGAGGCCTTTGAGAACGACGAGGTGGCGGAGCCGAGCAAGACAAAATCTGCGTTCGGGGCGATGGGATTCGGAGGTGCCGGCACTGACGAAGAGCGGCGCAGACCGACGGCAGCAGCAGCGGCGGCAGCGGCAGATACCACGCCCAACGACGTGCCAAGGATGAAGCAGCTTGTGCACGAAGTGACGATGCGCAATCAGCTCATCTATCTCGACCCACCGCTGGAGTTTGCGCGGGCGAGCTGGTACCTGCAGTTGCACGAATGGCTGGGCATAGCGTGCAATCTGCGCAAGATCAAGGCGACAAGCTACGAGATGCGACTCGGCACGGCGGTGGTAGAGGACGCCCGGTTCAACGACCTGCCGGCAGAGTGCACGGTAGTGCTGCTGCGGGTGCAGACGTCAATTGAGACGAAGCTGCGGGCGATCGGGTCGTACGTGGACGAGTGGCTCCGGTTCCAGTCGCTGTGGGACCTGCAGTCGGAGAAGGTGTACGGGCTGCTGGGCGACCAGCTGGCGCGGTGGCTGCAGTTGCTGCAGGAGATCCGCAAGACGCGGCAGACGTTTGACACGACGGAGGTCAGCCGGTCGTTTGGGCACATCACGATCGACTACGACCAGGTACAGACTAAGGTCAACGCCAAGTACGACCAGTGGCAGCACGACATCCTGCTGCGGTTTGCGGGGCGACTGGGCGGGCGGATGCGCGAGGTGTATGCGGAGATCGAGAAGGCGCGGACGGACCTGGAGACGCTGAGCCTGGAGGTCAACTCGACGGCGCATGCTGTGCAGTTCATCACGATCGTGCAGGCGTGCAAGCGGCACGTCAAGGTGTGGTCGCCGGAGATCGAGACGTTCCGGCAGGGCGAGTCGACGCTGGTGCGGCAGCGCTATCAGTTTCCGAACGATTGGCTGCACGCGCAACAGGTGGATCACGAGTGGAACTCGCTGAACGAGCTGCTCAGCCGCAAGGCCAAGATCGTGCAAGACCAGACGGACGCGCTGCGGGCCAAGATCACTGCGGAGGACCAGATTGTGGCGGACAAGATCGCGGAGATCGCGGTGCAGTGGAGCGAGGAGAAGCCAGTGTCCGGGACGATCGCGCCGGAGGTGGCGACGGCGACGCTGGCCGGGTTCGAGGGCCGGATCACGACGCTTCAGGGCGAGGCGGCGATGGTGGCCAAAGCGAAGGAGGCGCTGGACCTGCCGCCGACGGCTGAGACGTCGCTGACGGGGATCTTGGAGGAGGTGCAGGACTTCAAGTCGGTGTGGGCGTCGCTGTCGCTGATCTGGAAGAGCCTGGGCGAGCAGCGGGAGATGCTGTGGAACAGCGTGCAGCCGCGCAAGGTGCGGTCGGCGATGGACAACCTGATCAAGATGACGCGCGACATGCCGAGCCGGATGCGGCAGTACGCGGCGTTTGAGCACATCCAGAACACGCTCAAGACGTACGTGCGGGTGAACCCGCTGCTGAGCGACCTCAAGTCGGAGGCGGTGCGCGACCGGCACTGGACGAAGATCTACAAGCAAATCCGGCCGGGCAAGCGATACTCGCCGGTGTCGATGACGCTGGGCGACGTGTGGGACCTCAATCTCGTGGCGACGGAGGCGGTGATCCGGGACATTGTGGCGCAGGCAACGGGCGAGATGGCGCTGGAGGAGTTCCTCAAGCAGGTGCGGGAGACGTGGACGAGCTACGGGCTGGAGCTGGTCAACTACCAGAACAAGTGCCGGCTGATCCGCGGTTGGGACGACCTGTTTGCCAAGTGCAGCGAGAACCTCAACTCGCTGCAGGCGATGCGGCACTCGCCGTACTACAAGGAGTTTGAGGAGGAGGCGTCGTCGTGGGAGGACAAGCTGAACCGGGTGCACGTGCTGTTCGACGTGTGGATCGACGTGCAGCGGCAGTGGGTGTACCTGGAGGGGGTGTTCACGGGCAACGCGGATATTAAACACCTGCTGCCGATCGAGTCGTCGCGGTTCCAGAACATCAACAGCGAGTTCTCGGCGGTGATGAAGAAGATGTACAAGCAGCCGTACGTGCTGGATGTGCTGAACATTCCGAACGTGCAGAAGTCGCTGGAGCGGCTAGCGGAGCTGCTGAACAAGATTCAGAAGGCGCTGGGCGAGTACCTGGAGAAGGAGCGGGTGTCGTTTCCGCGGTTCTACTTTGTGGGCGACGAGGACCTGCTGGAGATGATTGGCAACAGCAACGACACGATGCGGATCGCGAAGCACTTCAAGAAGATGTTTGCAGGGCTGTCGGGGCTGGTGATGGGTGGTGGCAGCGGCAACGGAGGAGACGACGAGTCGGAGGCGTCGACGGTGATCACGGGCTTCTCGTCCAAGGAGGGCGAGGTGGTGCGGCTGAAGCGGAGCATCTCGCTGATCAAGACACCACGGATCAACGACTGGCTGGCGCTGCTGGAGAGCGGGATGAAGTCGACGCTGGCGGAGCTGCTGGCCGAGGCGGTGGCTGCGTACACGCCGATCTTTGCGGCAGAGACGGTGGACGAGGGGGCGCTCAGCGGATTCCTGGACGCGTTCCCGAGCCAGATCGTGGTGCTGGCGACGCAGGTGGTGTGGACGACAGCGGTGGACGAGGCGCTGGGGGCAGGAGGAGCTGGGCTGCAAGGGCTGTTTGACCGCGAAGTGCAGGTTCTGCGGATGCTGGCGGCGATGGTGCTGGGCGATCTGGACGTGCTGATGCGCAAGAAGTGCGAGCAGCTGATCACAGAGTGCGTGCACCAGCGGGACATCATCGAGAAGCTGTTGGAGGCGGGCGCGGACTCTCCGACACACTACCTCTGGCTGCTGCAGATGCGATACGTCTACGGCGCAGTAGGAGCCGAGAGTGGTGGTGACGGTCAGCAGCGAAAACTCAGCGTCAAGATGGCCAACGCGACGCTGCAGTACGGATTCGAGTACCTGGGAGTGCCAGAGCGGCTGGTGCGGACACCGCTGACGGACCGGTGCTTCTTGACGCTGACACAGGCGCTCTGCCAGCAGCTGGGCGGATCGCCGTACGGACCGGCCGGCACGGGCAAGACAGAGTCCGTCAAGGCGCTCGGAGTGGAGCTCGGACGGTTCACGCTGGTGTTCTGCTGCGACGACACGTTCGATTTCCAGGCGATGGGCCGGATCTTCCTGGGCATCTGCCAGGTGGGCGCGTGGGGCTGCTTCGACGAGTTCAACCGGCTGGAGGAGCGGATCCTGTCGGCGGTGTCGCAGCAGATCCAGAACATCCAGCTGGGGCTGAAGCAGGGCGCCGAGGACGACAAGGCGCAGATCGAGCTGGTGGGCCGGCAGCTGCGGGTCAACGGCAACACGGGCATCTTCATCACGATGAACCCGGGATACGCGGGGCGGTCGAACCTGCCGGACAACCTGAAGAAGCTGTTCCGCAGCGTGGCGATGTCGAAGCCGGACAAGGAGCTGATCGCGGAGGTGATGCTGTACTCGCAGGGCTTTAGCCAGGCGAAGACGCTGTCGAAGCAGACGGTGCCGTTCTTCGACCAGTGTGCGGCCGAGCTGTCGAAGCAGGCGCACTACGACTTTGGGCTGCGGGCGCTGAAGAGCGTGCTGGTCAGCTCTGGAGGGCTGAAGCGGGCTCGATTGACGGGAGGTGACGAGGAGAAGAAGGAGAAGAAGAAGGTGCCGAATGAAATGGACGATGTGGAGCCGGAGATCATCGTGCAGAGCATCCGGGAGACGATCGCGCCAAAGCTGATCAAGACGGACGTGGAGCTGATGACAGGCATCGAAGGCCGCTGCTTTCCGGGCGTGCGATACGTGCCGGCCAACCTGGAGGCGCTGGAGGCGGCGGTGCGGCGGCTGGCGGGCGAGCGGCAGCTGGTGGTGACGGAGACGTGGCTGACCAAGGTGCTGCAGCTGTACCAGATCCAGAAGATGCACCACGGCGTGATGATGGTGGGCAGCTCCGGGTCGGGCAAGTCGGCGGCCTGGCGGCTGCTGCTGGAAGCGCTGCAGCAGGTGGAGCGGGTGGAAGGGGTGTGTCACGTGATCGACTCGAAGGTGATGTCCAAGGAGGCGCTGTACGGCAGTCTGGACGCGACGACGCGCGAATGGACGGACGGGCTGTTCACGAGCATCCTGCGCAAGATTGTGGACAACCTGCGGGGCGAGGAGGGCAAGCGGCACTGGATCGTGTTCGACGGCGACGTGGACCCGGAGTGGGTGGAGAACCTCAACAGCGTGCTGGACGACAACCGGCTGCTGACGCTGCCGAACGGCGAGCGGCTGAGCCTGCCGGGCAACGTGCGGATCATGTTTGAGGTCGAGAACCTGCGGTACGCGACGCTGGCGACGGTGTCTCGCTGCGGCATGGTGTGGTTCAGCGAGGACACGGTGACGGCGTCGATGGTCGTGGACAACTATCTGGGACGGCTGGCAGCGGTGGCGTTTGAGGACCTGGACGAGGACGCATCGACAACTGCAACTATGACGACGACGATGACGACGACGATGACGACGACGACAGGGCAGAGCGCGGCAGCAAGGGCGCTGGCGGTGCAGACACACGCGGCCGAGCTGCTGAGGGCACACCTGACGACAGACAACTTCGTGCTGGAGGCGCTGGCTCGAGCGGCGGCGTTCCGACACATCATGGAATACACGGCGGCGCGGGCGCTCAACACGCTCTTCTCGCTGCTCAACAAGGCGGTGCGCAACATGATCGAGTACAACGCGCAGCACACAGACTTCCCGCTGGACCCAGAGCAGGCCGAGGCGTACCTGTCGAAGAAGCTGCTGCTGGCGATGGTGTGGGCGCTGACGGGCGACTGTCCGCTGGACGACCGCAAGGCGTTTGGCGACATGCTGGTGGGCCTGGCAGGCTTTGGGGGGGTCGTGCTGCCGGCAGCGACAAGCACTGGAGACTCATCGCCATCGCTCATCGACTTTGACGTGTCGCTGCCGCGGGCAGAGTGGACGCCGTGGCAGGCGCAGGTGCCGACAGTGGAAGTCAACACGCACTCGGTGACGCAGACGGACGTGGTGATCCCGACGCTGGACACGGTGCGGCACGAGGACGTGCTGTACTCGTGGCTGGCAGAGCACAAGCCGCTGCTGCTGTGCGGGCCGCCCGGATCGGGCAAGACGATGACGCTGTTCAGCGCGCTGCGCAAGCTGCCGAACATGGAGGTGGTGGGCCTCAACTTCTCGAGCGCGACGACGCCGGACCTGCTGGTCAAGAGCTTCGAGCAGTACTGCGAGTACAAGAAGACGCTGAGCGGGGTGGTGCTGTCGCCGACGCAGATCGGGCGGTGGCTGGTGGTGTTCTGCGACGAGATCAACCTGCCGGCGCCGGACCGGTACGGGACGCAGCGGGCGATTGCGTTCCTGCGGCAGCTGGTGGAGCACAACGGGTTCTGGCGGGCAGCGGACAAGGCGTGGGTGACTCTGGACCGGATCCAGTTCGTGGGCGCGTGCAACCCGCCGACGGACGCCGGGCGGACGCCGCTGGGAGCGCGGTTCCTGCGACACGCGCCGCTGATGATGGTGGACTACCCGGGCGAGCAGTCGCTGCAGCAGATCTACGGCACGTTCAACGCGGCGGTGCTCAAGATCATCCCGACGCTGCGGGGCTACGCGGAGGCGCTGACGCAGGCGATGGTGCGGCTGTACGCAGAGTCGCAGCGGCGGTTCACGGCGGCAGCGCAGGCGCACTACGTGTACAGCCCGCGCGAGCTGACGCGGTGGGTGCGGGGCGTGTACGAGGCGATGCGGCCGCTGGAGGCGCTGTCGGTGGAGGGACTGGTGCGGATCTGGGCGCACGAGGCGCTGCGGCTGTTCCAGGACCGACTGGTGGCGGAGGAGGAGCGGCAGTGGACGGCGGAGGCGGTTCGGCGGATCGCGCTGGAGCAGTTCCCTGGCGTGGACGAGGAGCGGGCGCTGGGCGGGCCGATCCTGTTCAGCAACTGGCTGTCGAAGCACTACGTTCCGGTGGACCGCGAGCAGCTGCGCGAGTTTGTCAAGGCGCGGCTGCGGACGTTCTGCGAGGAAGAAGTGGACGTGCCGCTGATCCTGTTCAACGACGTGCTGGACCACGTGCTGCGGATCGATCGGGTGTTCCGGCAGCCGCAGGGCCACCTGATCCTGATCGGGGTCAGCGGCAGCGGCAAGACGACGCTGGCGCGGTTTGTGGCGTGGATGAACGGCCTGAAGGTGTTCCAGATCAAGGTGCACGGGCGCTACTCGGCCGAGGACTTTGACGAGGACCTGCGCGAGGTGCTGCGGCGCTGCGGCTGCAAGGGCGAGCGGCTGTGCTTCGTGATGGACGAGGCCAACGTGCTGGACGCGGGCTTTCTGGAGCGGATGAACACGCTGCTGGCGAACGCGGAGGTGCCGGGCCTGTTTGAGGGCGACGACCTGGCGGCGCTGATGACGGCCTGCAAGGAGGGCGCGCAGCGACAAGGACTGCACCTGGACTCGCAAGAGGAGCTGTACAAGTGGTTCACGGGGCAGATCGTGAAGAACCTGCACGTGGTGTTCACAATGAACCCGCCGACGGCCGGGTCGGGCGGCTTGTCGTCGCGGGCGGCGACGAGCCCGGCGCTGTTCAACCGATGCGTGCTCAACTGGTTCGGCGACTGGTCGGACCAGGCGCTGTTCCAGGTGGCGCACGAGCTGACGGGGGCGGTGGACCTGGACCGGGCGCAATTTGTGGCGCCGGACACGATTCCGGTGGCGTACGCAGGCCTGACGCTGCCGGCATCGCACCGGGGCGCCGTGGTCAACGCGATGGTCCACGTGCACCACTCGATGCGGCAGGTCAACGCGCGGCTGCAGCGGCAGCAGGGGCGGACGACGTTCCTGACGCCGCGGCACTTTCTGGACTTTGTGGCGCAGTACGTGCGGCTGTACGGCGAGAAGCGCGAGGAGCTGGAGGAGCAGCAGCGGCACCTCAACGTGGGACTGGAGAAGCTGCGCGACACGGTGGACAAGGTACGGGACCTGCGGGCGAGCCTGGCGTCGAAGCAGGCGCAGCTGGAGCGCAAGGACGCAGAGGCGAACGAGAAGCTGCAGCGGATGGTGGCGGACCAGCGCGAGGCCGAGCAGCGGAAAGCGACCTCGCTGGAGATCCAGGCAGCGCTGGAAGTGCAGGACGCGGAGGTGGCAACACGGCGGCAGGCAGTGCTGGCAGACCTGGCGCGGGCAGAGCCGGCAGTGGAAGCGGCGAAGGCGAGCGTGAGCAACATCAAGCGGCAGCAGCTGACAGAGGTGCGGGCGATGGCGTCGCCGCCGGCAGGCGTACGGCTGGCGCTGGACTCGGTGTGCACGCTGCTGGGCCACCGGGCCGGCGACTGGAAGGCAGTGCAGTCGGTGGTGCGGCGCGACGACTTCATCGCGAGCATCATCAACTTCAGCAACGAGAAGATGATGACGCGGGCGCTGCGGCTGCGGATGCGCAACGAGTTCCTGTCGAACCCGGAGTTCACGTTTGAGAAGGTCAACCGGGCGAGCAAGGCCTGCGGTCCTCTGGTGCAGTGGGTGGAGGCGCAGGTCAGCTACGGCGAGATCCTGGACCGCGTGGGGCCCCTACGAGACGAGGTGGCCGCGCTGGCCGAGCAGGCCCTGCAGACGCGGGCACAGGCGCGGGCGGTGGAGCAGACGATCGGCGGACTGGAGGCCAGCATCGCGACATACAAGACCGAGTACGCAGCGCTGATCAGCGAGACCCAGGCGATCAAGGCCGAGATGGCGCGCGTGCAGCACAAGGTAGACCGCAGCGTGCGGCTGCTGGACAGCCTGGCAGCCGAGCGCGTGCGCTGGGAGGCCGGCAGCCGGTCGTTTGAGACGCAGATAGCCACGCTGGTCGGCGACGTGCTCGTGGCCGCGGCCTTTCTGGCCTACGGCGGCCTCTACGACCAGACCTTCCGGCGCGCCATGGTCGACGGCTGGCTCGCCCACCTGCGGCTCTCAGGCATCGCCACAAAGCCGCACAATCCCGTGACCGAGTATCTGTCGACGGCGGACGAGCGGCTTGGCTGGCAGGCCAACGCCCTGCCGGCCGACGACCTGTGCACCGAGAACGCCATCATCCTGCGCCGCTTCAACCGCTACCCGCTGATCGTCGACCCCAGCGGCCGGGCGGCCGAGTTCCTGCAGCGCGAGTGCCGTGCCCAGGGCCTGCGCCTCACCGTCGCCAGCTTCCTCGACGACGCCTTTGCCAAGCAGCTCGAGAGCGCCCTGCGCTTCGGCAATCCCATCCTGATCCAGGACGCCGAGCATCTCGACCCGCTGCTCAACCACGTGCTGAACAAGGAGTACCAGAAGACCGGTGGCCGCGTGCTCATCCAGCTGGGCCGCCAGCAGATCGACTTCTCGCCCGCCTTCCGCCTCTACCTGGCCACACGTGACCCGTCCGCTAGTTTCCCCCCGGACATCTGCAGCCGCACGACGCTGGTCAACTTCACCGTCACCCAGAGCAGCCTGCGCACGCAGGCGCTCAACGAGGTGCTGCGGGCCGAGCGGCCCGACGTCGACGAGCGGCGGTCCAACCTGACCCGGCTGCAGGGCGAGTTCAAGGTCCACCTGCGCCAGCTCGAGAAGCGCCTGCTGGCCGCGCTCAACGCGTCGCGCGGAAACATCCTCGACGACGATCACGTGATCGAGACCCTCGAGACCCTCAAGACCGAGGCCGCCGACATCTCCGACAAGATGCGCAGCACCGAAGGCGTCATGGCCGACGTCGACGCCGTCACCCGCCAGTACGCCGTCGTTTCCCGCAGCTGCAGCGCCGTCTTTGCCGTCCTCGAGCAGCTGCACTACCTGCACCACTTTTACCAGTTCTCGCTCGACTACTTTCTGGACATCTTCCACGCGGTGCTGAAGAGGGCGACGACGACGACGACGATCACTACCTCGACCGACGACAACAACAACAACAACAACTACGACGCCCGCAGAGACTCCATCGTGCGCGACCTCTTCGTCACCACCTTCCAACGCACCGCCCTCGGCCTGCTGCAGAAGGACCGCATCACCCTGGCCATGCTGCTGGTCCAGGCCTCGCCCTATGCCATGGACAAGGGCCTGATCGACGTGCTGCTGGACGACGACAACGTGCCGGGCAGAGATGTGTCTGGTGGCGACGGTGATGCCCGCGCCGATGCCATGGCCCTGGCTCGCCGCCTGCCGGCTCTGGCAGAACACATTGACGGCATTAGCGATGCCGACTGGGAGCGCTTCCTAGGCGAAGAGCTAGCCGAGGACTTTGTGCCAGCCATGACGTCAAAGACCAAACAGGAGCAGCCAGCTGGCAGCGGTGCCCATCAGGACAAACACAATCAAGCCCTTCGTGCCCTCCTCCTGGTCAAGATCTTCCGGCTGGACCGCTTCGTCCCCGCAGCCGAGCGCTTCGCCGCCCTCGTCTTCGCCACCGACGACCTCTTTGACATTGTCGAGGACCTGGCCGGCACCGTGGCCCAGGTCCCGGCCACACGGCCCGTGGCGCTCGTGTCCAGCCCCGGCTTCGATGCCTCCTACAAGGTCGACGGCCTGGCCGCGCGCACCGGCGCCCGCTGCGCCCACATTGCCATGGGCTCGGCCGAGGGCCTCGCCAGCGCCGACAAGGCCGTCAGCAGCGCCGCCCAGACCGGCGCCTGGGTCCTGGTCAAGAACGTCCACCTGGCGCCCACCTGGCTGCAGTCGCTGGAGAAGCGCATGGAGACGCTGCACCCGCACGCCGACTTCCGCCTCTTCCTGTCCATGGAGGCCAGCCCGCGCATCCCCGTCAACCTGCTGCGCGCCTCGCGCGTTTTGCTGTACGAGCAGCCCGCCGGCGTGCGCGCAAACATGAAGGACTCGCTGGCCTCGCTGGCGCCCCGCTGCGTGCGCCCGCCCGCCGAGCGCACCCGCCTCTACCTGCTGCTGTCCTTTTTGCACGCCGTCGTCCAGGAGCGCCTGCGCTACGCGCCCACCCTCGGCTGGAAGGGCTTCTGGGAGTTCAATGACAGCGACTACGAGTGTTCCGCCTTTGTCGTCGACACCTGGCTGGCCGCCGCCGCTGGGCAGCGCTCAAACATTGCGCCCCAGAACATCCCCTGGGCCATGATCCGCTACCTCGTCACCGAGACCTACGGCGGCAAGATCGACAGCGAAGCCGACTTCCGCCTGCTGGGCCAGCTGGTCCAGCGCGTCCTGTCTCCGGCCGCCTACGACATTGGGCACCGGCTGC
>JRUC01000144.1:0-28376 GCA_000806385.1 Leptographium procerum
GCCCTTTTGCTTTCTCGCCCTCCCCCCCTTCCCCTGGGCGCGCCTCCCGTCTTCGCGCTCTGTCATCACACTTCTGCCCCTCGTCGACCTAACCGCTTTGCTCTCTGGTCTTGGTCTCTGCCCAGCCTATTCTCTCCGAACCCGTGGGCCAACTGCGACAACAAGGACACGACAAACAGAGGGCGCATGTCCTTTGCGCCACCGTCATCGCAATCGCAAAACACGCCATTGCCTCCTTGCTGGTCGTGCCGATTACCTATCCACCCCTGTCTCCCAGGCCTGTCCCTGCCTGTCACACGGACGGCGCCGACGTCCCCTACTGCTCGCGCTCACACTCGAGCTCTGCTTTCTCCTCACCACCACGCACGGACTCGTTGCTGCCGCCTGCTCACGTCGCCTGCTGCAGCAGCTAGACTTGACTTTACTCACTAGGCTGTCTAGCTGCCTGGCTTCTTGGCTGAATTCTTAACTCTCTAGACTGCATTGGCTTCAGAGAGGAACAGGGGATTGAGCGTGTACGTGCGCGCTACCCTTCTGCATCATTCCGGGGCCGCCCGCTGTACCTTAGTCGGCCTTCCCATAACTGGCGCGGACGTCCTGAGGGAGCACACCCCCCTCTCCCCCCCTGGGCGCCCAACCAATATTACCTGCTGCGTCACAGCACGGATAATCGACATATACATCCCTTCAACGCATATCCAGCCGGGGCTCTGCGGTATCTGCATAAACTGCTTTAAGCATTTTGGACTAAACCTACGGCCGCTACATAGTAGACACTTGTCGATCCACCTGTTCGCAAGTCTCCACTCTCACAGCGACTCTCTACCTCGAGGCCAGGAGACAGACAGACAGGCTTTGGAGCAGAACACCTGCCTGTCTCCCTAACAGATCACAGGTCACCGCCTGGAGAGGAAGGGCTAAGCACTTGACGACGCCGCAACATTCACGACCAGCGCTTGTCGTGGCACAGCCCTTGTGCCACATCTGCAGGAGCTTTCTTGGCCCTCACTTATCTATCCACACCCCCTCCCTCTGGGGCTGACTGGGGCTGGTTGTCTTCTATTTCGCCATTGCTTCTGGTTGTTATAGAGGCTCCAATATCTGAGGCAGCCTATCGCAGATCAGTTTCACCTCACCTCTCTTCCTGAGAGAGGAGCCAAAGAAGGAGGCCTTGTGCACTGTCGGTACCCTAGGGGTGCACCGTCTCCAGGGATCAGACTTTCAATCTATGTTAGCTGGCACTTTCACCCCTAACAGCGACCATACACCCCCCCTCCCCCATCTGACGCTCGTCTTCCACCGTTGAATTCCAGTGCCATCTTCATAAGGCACCGTTACGGTCGCCCTATATAACCCCTAGGCCAGGATGTTGGATGAAATGGACACCAACGACGGAGAGCTCTCCGACGCCTTATCTGAAAACGAATACGACGAAGTAAATCTACAGCTCCTCGGGGAAGGAGATGATCACGAAGACCACAACGACGACCACCAAGACGACGATCACGACTACGACGGCATTATGGACAAACAGACAGAGCCCAAAACCATCAAGACGGAGCCCGGCATCGATGGCGCTGCACCTGAGCCCAAGAAGAAGTACGATCCTAAAGACCCTTTGCGACCCCGAAGGAAGAAGGCTCGCCGGGCCTGTTATGCTTGCCAGCGTGCCCACCTGACCTGCGGTATGTCTGCTGTTTGGTGTCGTCTTTCCTTCGTTTCCGCTTTCCTCCCTCCTCTTTTCTCTTTCTTGTTGTCTCCTACTCTTCATTATTTTTCTGTGCAGATGCTAATGAGACAAAAGGTGACGAGCGTCCATGCCAGAGGTGCATCAAGAGAGGTCTCGCAGACGGCTGCCAAGATGGCGTTCGCAAAAAGGCAAAGTACCTACACGACGCGCCGGCAGACGCACTGCGGCCAGTCCTGGGCCCCAACTTCAACGCCGGCACGACGACCACGCCGTCTCGATCCAACGGCAACGGCCACCGTCACCCGTCCAGCGCCGGCTCCGATGTGTCTGTGTCCAACGTCGGCACCTTTTACGCCCAGTCCAACGCGCCGCCCTACAGCGTCTTCTCGTCGGGTCAGACCCCCTCGGGCACCCTTGCCGAAAACCTCACGTTCCCGGGGCCACAGTCTCCCGTCTCCCCCAGCTTTGTAGCGGCATCTGGAGGAGATGGAACCACCAACCAGCTGAACCGCATCGACCTGAATGCGGCTGCGGCAGCGGCGGGCCTAAGCAGCTTCTCACCGGCACTCTTCGATCCCAGCAACCCGGCTCTTTTCAATTTCAACCTAGAGGGCATCAACTTTGGCAGCCAGTATGCGGCTATGGAGTTCGACATGCTAGGCCACATGTCCTCTGGGGCGGCTGATGACGCAAACGACCCGACGTCATCTCTCTCCCAGCAACAAGGCGCCGGCACTGGCGCCGGTGTGAGTGGTTTCGTCCCGGCTGACGTCTTTGGCGCCGGCGCGAATCCGACGCTCTACAACGGGGGTGCCGGAGGTCCTGCCAGCGGGCTGGTTAACGACTTTATCGGTCTTGACTCGTCGACGAACGGGTTCTACTCTCAGGGCAACCTTCAGCACGGCCTACCACACGCGTACGCCATCGCCGCAGCCCCTCCGAGTCTGCAGAGCCCCAGCACGGACAACAACAGCCCGCAAGCGACCGGCTATGGCTTTGAAGGGTCTCCAACCATGGCGACATATGCCGGTTCTACGGGTGCCGTAGCCAACGGCAACGGCCATGTAGGGGGGCAAGGCCTAGGAGGTGTCCGAGCTTCTGTTGCACAAGCGCAGCAACAGCAGCAACAGCAACAGCAGCAGCAGCAGCAGCAGCAGCAGCAGCAGCAGCAACAACAGCAACAACAACAACAACAACAACAACACCAGCAACACCAGCATCAGCAGCACCAGCAACATTTTCCGCAGCAAAAGGCCAGGGCAACCATGTCGAAGTTGCTGCCACAATCGATCCTAGGCAAGCGACACCGAGACCCTTCGTCAGTGTACGAGATGGTCAAGGAGCCGCAC
Organism: Leptographium procerum; assembly: GCA_000806385.1. Taxonomy (NCBI): domain Eukaryota; kingdom Fungi; phylum Ascomycota; class Sordariomycetes; order Ophiostomatales; family Ophiostomataceae; genus Leptographium; species Leptographium procerum. Next base: position 3,040 of record JRUC01000144.1, read on the forward strand.
ATGTACGTGGCAGGCTTCCACCGGCTGATCGCGCTGCTGCAGCGACGGTTCTCGGCAAGCAAGACTGTGCGCATCGCCAAAGCGCTGTCTAGCATCCGGCCGTCATTCATATCGTGCACGCGGACGCTGAGCCGGCAAGACTTGGTTTTTATGGAGAAGTGCTTTCAGCGCACTCTTTTTGAATACGAGGATTTTATGACGCAGGTATCCAGCCCGGCCATTGTCTGTCGCCGCACCGGCGAGGTGGCTGCTGTCAACAAGGAGTTTACTGCGCTGACCGGCTGGACAAAAGAGGTGCTGCTAGGCAAGGCGCCCAACTTGAACGTGAACACGGGCGTATCGTCAGCAGCGGCAATAGCAGCGGCTGCTGGAGCTGGAGCTGGGGCCGGAGCAGGAGCCGTAGCCGGAATGGGAGCTGGGGCTGGAGTTGCGGCTGGATCTGGTGCCGGAGCAGCAGGCAGTGGCTCTTCGGCCAGCGGCATCGACGCCGCCAACAACAATGCCAGCAGCAACGGCAATAGCAACAGCAACAGCAACAGCAACAGCAACAGCAACAGCAACAGCAACAGCAACAACCGCAACAGCGGGGCTAACAGCGGAGGAAACAATGTGCGATCTGGCCTGTCGACACCGCGGCTGCGGGCGCTGAATGCGGAGGCGATCAAGGCGTCGGAGGGCAAGGCGCAGCCGATGTTCATTGCGGAGCTGATGGACGACGACAACGTGATTGAGTTCTACGAAGACTTTGCCCACCTCGCGTTTGGCGACAGTCGCGGGTCGGTGAACCGCAAGTGCCGGCTGCTCAAGTACCGGACGCGCGACGTGCTGGACATTTCAGCAGCAGGCAACCTCGGCGGCGACGGCAGCGGCGGCGGATCGTCGACAGCAGGATCGCAGGCCGGATCACGGCCGGGCACAGCCGGCCAGCAGTCGTCGAGCAGCGTCGCGGCTGTCGGCAGCAACAGCATTCTCAGCAGCCGGGTGGCGCGCATCGACGGCGAGCACGGCATCTCCAAGATTGAGCGCGACGGAAAGCTGGAGTGCTCGTACTGCTGGCACATCCGACGCGATACGTTTGACATTCCCATGATGATTGTGATGAATGTGGGTTGACCTTTTTCTTTCTTTCCTTCTTTCTTTTTTCGTCCTTCTTTCTTCGTTCCTTCCTTTTTCTTTTTCTGCTTTCTTTTCTTTCTTACTTCGTCTTTCTTTTAATTTATAATTCTCAAGCTACAGTCTTACTGACCTTGCCCCCAGTTTCTTCCGTGCTACTATCCGAACCAAGAGCCACATCAGCTGGCTGTGTGAGGAATGCACCTATTCTCTTATTCCCTTTTCTATTGTGTCTTATTCTTAGTCGACGTCTTGTTGTCATCCGGGCTTTTAAAAAAAAAGGGGGGAGGGAGAGGAGTTGGACTGTGCGAACAGGCATGGGCTGGAGTTTTATACGATTCTTACGTTTTATTTTCTGAGCTCTTTTTCTTTGGCTAGGTGCATTTTTTGGTTTTCTTGGCTATTCACGGTTGATAATCTTCATGGCTTCTTTTTGCTTCACCTGTTCAGGTATACTTTTTTTCGTTTTTATTTTCTCTTCTTTTTTTCTGTCACCATTCAGCACCGCCCTTCTGTCTCACGATGATTATATTTGTTTGTAAAAGCACAGCAATGCGTGTTAGTTCAGCGACCAATGTAAACGCCAAAAGGTTGATTTTTGCTGCGAGCTGACGATGCGTAATTGGCAATGTCCCATCTGGAAATCCGAGTGTGTCACGTGATTCCCCTCCAACTAGAGAAAGCTCCTCAATGCCAAACACAATAAGCACGACATGATAAGACGGGGGTACGAATTGCCGATCCGTTCATCTCCCACAGCTGTACAAGATTGCCTGTCTCCCTCCGGCGTACAAGTCTGTGCCGTTCCACCCCATCCGTCTTTCTCCCTCTTTGTTCGTGTAGGAGAACCCATCATGACGTCTTCCCGACCATTGATTGTAGGCTCGGAGGCTGGACCAGAGCCGCCGTATCCTGTGCGCATGGAAGGGCCCGTGATCAGTGGCTTTGGTCGGGGGTCCAAGGAGGTATGTTTGTGGAACGACCTCTCTGCAGTCTGATCTTTTCTGTCCATCTCTCCGTCTCTCGCTTTCGACTGGTATCCTAACCTCTTTCCCCAGCTTGGCATCCCCACCGCGAACCTGCCAGTGGATGAGGCGGCAACGCCGTGGATTGCCGGTTGCGAGTCGGGCGTGTACTATGGGTGGGCAAAGCTGGGAGAGGTTCCGGCGGCCGAGGGGGCTGCCGCAGCGCCGGCATCGGCGTCGGCCTCAGCCTCGCCCGCCGGCCTCTACCCCATGGTCATGTCGATCGGCTACAACCCGTTCTACAACAACACGGCCCGCACGGCCGAGGTGCACATCCTGCACGACTTTGCCGGCGTCGACTTTTACGGCGCGCCGCTGCGCATCGCCATCCTCGGATACATCCGGGCCGAGCGCGGCGACTATGCCTCCGTCGAGGCCTTGGTCGAGGACATCCATTTTGACTGCGACGTGGCCCGGCGCTCGCTGGCACGGCCTGCCTGGACGCCGGTTGGCGAGGGAGCTGGAACGTTGTCCGTTCCCTGGCTGCTGGCATAGCGACGGCGACAGGCAAAATATTGGTGACAGCATGGCAAGCGGCTCGGGACAAGAATTGCGGCTCTGGTGAACAGAAAGTATTGAAAGCCGGACACGAAATGAATAGAAAGTGCTCTAGATGACTATGTACTATTTTCCTTTTTTAAACTTCTTCTCCAGCGACATCAAACGGAGACTACGTGTTTGGCTTTAGAGCCACCAGTTCGAATGGGGACCTTTTTAGAAGGCTGCATTCGGACTCGACCCCCTCGGCGATGAACGTGCACACATGCAGATTTACAGCCGACTCTCCAGACGGCTTTCCAACAGACCGTTCAGCGCGCGGCCACCGCCGGCCGACCGCTAAAAGTTGTCCTTGCCCGCAAACCGCTCGTTCTGCACAATCTCGACCCAATAGTTGTCCGGGTCGAGGACGAAGGCGACGTTCTTCATCCGGCCATCGGTCAGGCGCTTCTTCCAGTTGACCTTGAGCTCCTCGAACCGCTGGCAGGCCGCATCGATGTTGTCCACGGAGACGCCTGGGTGGTCAGTCAGTCATTCAGCTGCCACAGTCTGAGTTGCTGTCTCTCCCCCACGTGCTCCATGCCCAAGACTCACAAATGTGTCCGAAGCCCTGCGGCTCCTTGTTGCCATCGTGGTAGCTGAAGTTCTCGTCCTTCTCAGTGCCGTGGTTCCACGTTAGTTCCAGCAGACCCTCGCGGTTGGCCGTGCCCTCCTCGTCAGTCGGCATGCCCTGCTCGCCGGGATAGCCCAGGAAGAAGAGGGTGAAGCCGGCAGCCGCGTTTTCGGATGTGCGCATCAGCGACATGCCCATGACCTCTTTGTAAAACTTGATCGACTTGTCGGCGTCTTTAACTCGGATCATTGTGTGGTTCTAGTCCGCGGCAATTTAGCAGAGAGAAGAAGAAGAAGAGGAAGAAAGTTGTTAAAAAAAAAAGAGAGATGTCCTTTGAAACAAGAAGAAAAACACCACTTCACTCACCATCCGGTACGTTGTCAAGTCTGTCGTGGTCACGCCTTTGGTGGCCTCCAGCGGCTTCTGGCCAATCACCTCCACCCAGTAGCCGTCGGGGTCGAGCGCAAACGCAATGTGGCGCATGCGGCCGTCGGTGAGCTTCTTCTGGAAGCGGTAGCCGGCATCCTCGATGCGCTTGCAGGCAGCCTGGATGTTGTCCACGGATATGCACGTGTGGCCGAAGCCGCGGAACGGCTCCGCATTGCCGTTGTTGATCTTGTACGTCGGGTCGTTCTCAGTGCCGTAGTTGTGCGTCAGCTCGATGACGCCCTCACGGTCAAACGGCTTGTTTCCGGCCGACACCGCCGTCGGCGAGTCGTAGGCAAGAAAGTAGAGGTCGAATTTGCTTTCGGGGAATTCGACCTTGCTGATCTGCTTGAGGCCGAGGAACTCGTAGAACTTGACTTCAGACATAAGAGTGGGTTAGCCGTTGTAGAAAAGAGGAAAAAAAGCAGAGCCACATCCTTGTTGTGCCTCTGCCAGCCGTACCTGATTCCTTGGGGTCCTTCACCCGAATCCTGCGCTCGTGTTAGACGTGTTGACCACGGAGTGTGGGCGCACGCTTGTATTCATGCGGCGCACACGGAGCACACGGCGCATGCGGCACTCGGAGACGTACATGGTGTGGTTCAGCTTATATGTGCTGACATCCGTGGTGGCCGCCATGATTGCTAAGAATCGCACAGCTGGAGCAGAGGCTATTGTCGGTTTGGAAAATAAGACAGAGGATATCCTGATGCCGGCCAGAGGGCGGATAGCGTTCATCCAGACAGCCGGGATGGACGCGGTAAGCAGGGTTTCGTTTTTATTGTATCGCAGAGTTCCAATGGAGGAAAAAAAACCTAAGACGAAAAGATAAGGTAAAGTGTGTAATGCGAAGCCGGGCTTTGGTGGATTTACTCCGCATCGTCTCGGATGCGGGGCAGCTTTGAATCGGACAAGCCGAGTTTGCTCCTTCCCTTTCGCATAGCTACGAAAGCTTATGAAATCATCTATAGTTGATTGATATTTTTTTTCACTACTTTAGAAACCTTCTTTGTTAAAAATCAAAACTAGAATTTATGGCAGCAGCCGAGACTGTATGCTGTCGCGATGAAAAATGATGGAGCTGTGCTTCTCGGAACAGACATTGTGACAACATGAAAGATGTAGGCAAAGCTATCCTGAAATAACCTCTATTGTGTGCCCTCCCCTCATCACAGAAACACCCATTTCTCCTCAACTTTCGGGGGGATCTCCTCTTCCGCATCGCCTAGCTGTCCGCCTACCAGAATGTTGCCGGCGTGAGAGTCGGAGTCGTCCGGGCTGTCTGGGCCGTCAGAGCCGTCAGAGTCGTCAGAGTCGTCAGAGTCATCAGAATCATCAGAATCACCAGAATCGCCTGAGCCGTTAGAATCGTCGGAATCGTCAGAGCTATTAGAGCCATTAGAGCCATCGGAACCATCAGAGTCACCAGAATCATCGGAGCTGTCGGAGCCGTCGGAGTTGCCGCTGTTGCCACCGTCATTGCCATCGGCGCGTCCGTTGCGCAATCGCAGCTCCGCCTCCAGCGCTTTTATCCGTGTCTCTACTTCGTGTGAATGTGTGAAGAGTTTTATTATGGACAGTCTTCCGTCTCTGGTGGTGGCAGCGGCCACCACGGATGTCAGGCTGTCCGTGACAAAGCGCTGTGCGTCGGCCACCGTCATCCCGGCCTGCTGCAGCACTGCCGTCGCCGTGTCGTGTGCGCTTCGCATCCGCGGGAGTTCGAACAGGGCGTTGGCCACTGTCTGGGCGAACCGTGTCACCCGGCTGCCGAGGGGAGAACAATCTGAGCGCCCGTCCGTTGTTTCTGCCGTTGGCTGTCTCGACTGGCCCTCGTTGCTAGCCTCCACGAGGGGCTTCCTCTTAGTGGCTGTGTCGCTTCTGCGGCCCTTGCATTTCGTGCTGCCGCACAATTCACAGAACAGAGGATCTTCAGGAGTAAGTGGGGAGGAGCCGGCGAACTCAGGACCGATGACAATGCCGCGATCGGTGGCTTTGTCGTCGTCGTCGTCGCTGTTGTCATCGCTGCCGTCATCGCTGCCGTCACCGCTGTCTTCGTCGCCGCCCTCGTCGCCGCCCTCGTGGCCGTTTTCGTTGCTCTCCTCATCAGTCTTCTCGTCAATCTCATCTCTCAGCACCTCGATTGCCTCGTCGATTTCCACCTCGAATCTGTCTCTGATCTCCTCTTCGATCTCCTTATTGATCTCCTCATCTCTGTATTCGCCCCTCTCTTCGTTGCCGCCTTCATAGTTGATTTGATATCTCTCTTCACCGTCGCCACAGTCTATACCGATTGCATACAGACTTGGATCGTCGTCTATATTTAGCGTAGGGAGAGACGTGTCCAATGCTTGCCTCTCGGCCGATAAGTGATCACTATTGCGAAACATCTCGTTCGATATTCTCTCATCGTGCTGACCCAGCCGGTCATGGTCCATTGCAATCAGTGGCACTTCTTCGTCGGTTGATTGGAACTGAGACTGCGGCGCCAAACCGAGTCTATTGCAGTAGCAGAAAAACTGGGAACACTGTGGACTGTGTGACTCCCACATCGTTCCTTCCATTGCTCTCTGTCGTTGTGTAGAATCGTCTTTGCCTGCCTGTTACGGTTTCGTTGTCTCGCTGCGACTGCCTTTTTATCCGCTTCTCAAGAGATCTAGGGGCCATTAATAATGATGGCCTCTTCATCCTAGACTGTTGGGTAACGACAAGGGCTCAAGGACTTACAGCCCTACCGCACGCCAGATGAGTGGATGAGTGAGGTAGCAAAAGTAGCAAATTTGTCAACGACTCTGTCAGCGCAGATCAAAGTTGTGGCAGATGAGACCGTACTCTCTTTCTTTCCGTCTCAAAATACAGTATTTGTGTGTCTACTAGACAAATGTACACAGTGGAAGAAAACAGCAAATCGTCAACCGGCGATACTTGCAAACTCTCTTTGCGTCTTTTCCTCTCCTCTTCTATTCTCTGGTCTGTTGTCGTGATGGGCACTCCGGCCTTAAACCATCCCCCTCCCCTACTTCTTCGGCTCTTCCTTCTTCTCTTCCGGCTTCGGCGTCGGCAGCTTGAACGTTTCTGGTGTCTTGTCGAGACCGGTACCGAGCTGCTCCCAGGAGCTGGAGCCGCCTTCAAAGTTGCGGAACGCTTGTGTCAGCTCCAGCGGCTCCGTCACAATGCGCTTCTTCTCCTCGTCGTAGCGGAGCTCCGTGTAGCCCGTCACCGGGAAATCCTTGCGCAGCGGGTGGCCCTCGAAGCCGTAATCCGTCATGATCCGCCGCAGGTCCGGGTGGCCCACGAAGAAAACGCCAAAAAGATCGTACACCTCGCGTTCGTACCAGTTCGCACCGTCAAACAGGCTGGTCACGCTGGGCACCGGCGACGCCTCATCTGCATACGTCTTGACCCTGATCCGCGCATTGTGTCTCACGCTCAGCAGGTTGTACACGATCTCGAACCGCTTGTCGCGCGTCGGGAAGTCTACCGCCGTTATATCGCTGACCTGCGTGAACTCGGCCGACGTGTTGTCTAAGGGATAGTCAGAAAACAGCACTCATTCGTTGAGTCTTATTTCCCCCACACAGATCTCATTTGCTTCTTCTGGGTGCATATCCTCCCCCCGCCTCCAAGCAACTCACACTTAAGGAAAGTGAAGACAGGGATCACGCCCGAGGGCGGGATGTAGATGGTCAATTCGTCCTTCCACACGGAGAACTGCTGCACATATTTGGGCAGCACGCTCATCAGCCACGCTCCGTACCGGTGCATGTTGTCCGCCATCAGGTCGAACTTGTCCGCAGGGTTGACCACCGGCGCCTCCAACGTGCCAATGGGCTCGCGCGGGGCCTGCCGCATGTTTTCCGCATCCTTGGGCATCTTGACGGCGTAGCTCTGCATCCAGCTGCTGTTCGATAGACACCGTACTGCGCCGCCAGCCTGTCTCTGCACTGCCGGTGGGCCCGGCCGCGTCGCCCGAACAGCCGAGGCCAGCACCCGGCTCCGGCAGATCCTGCTCGCCATTCTGCGACTTGTTTATGCGACAGGCAAAGAAAAGGGGTGTCGTTCGGTCTGAAGTAGGAGCACGCGGCAACCGGGAGAGTCTGGAGGCCCAATGCAATCGCTGAAACTGTGCTGTTGCTCGCGAGCACTGGATGGGGGGAGAGCGACGTCGATTTTGCCTGACCGAGATAATTCGCTTCGACAGGATTGGCTGTCTGGGCTACGGGTGCGGAGGTCGGAAAAAGTGATTTTCCCGGCGGGCCATAATACATCAGGACGACTTGCCCGGCAGGCCACTGCCTACTAAGCTGTACTTACACATTGAATTACTTAATTCAATTGAAATATACTCGTAGTACCAGACGTATACGAGTAGTCGTAGGATTTACGGGTAAAGTGACGTGAATATTAGACTGTGAGTTTGTGCAGTGTCCCCATGGATTTTCTGGCCTAGCAGGCGTCATTACCAGCTGATTGACGAGCAATATGGGGAGGGGCCCCCAACCGTGACTGGCCACGTGCTGCAAATTGAAAGGCCTAGTCTGTACAAGGAATAGCGTATTTCCGAGCCTGCCTTGGCAGAGTTTCCGTATTGCCTTCTCGCTTGTTCTATCCTGTATTCCACTAAAATTGCCTCTGTCCAAACAATACCGCCAACAAAGTATTTTCTCTTAGGTCCCTCCTTTTTTTCGTCCTATTCTTCCCTCATCACAATCACCATTTTACCTGGACAGACAAGTCTTCAGTTCTTGTGCATTTATCAGGGCGTTTTAGGAGACCACCGTATCACGAACGAATTTCTGTTTCTTTATTTTCTCCACTGAAACTCCAAACTCTTTTTTCTTTCGCTGCTTTCCTCGCGCCTTTTTATATCAAAATTTGTCGCGCGTTTATTTCCACGACTTTCGTCACCTATTGTCCTACAGTTATCCGGACCACACACCTCGTTACCCTTCCTCACGACGCAGAATCTCGCTCGCAAGGCTACTGTATCCTATACCGCCTGCAGCATAGTTGTGCTCCTATAGTTTCGAACGCGTCTCACATCCTAGTCACCATGGCACCCCAGGACTCTTTCATTGAGGATGAGGACGACACATGGTACGTACATCCACCCCGAAATTGTGCTTTCACTTTTGTTATTCATTTCGGCTGTGGTATCGTCAGCTAACTGTATTCTTCTATAGCCCCCTGTGCATCGAAGAGTTCGACCTGTCAGATCGCAACTTTCGACCATGTCCTTGCGGCTATCAGATCTGCCAGTTTTGTTTCAACAACATCAAACAGAACATGAATAGCCTCTGCCCAGCTTGCCGTCGACCTTATGATGAGAAGTCCATACAGTGGAAGGTCGTGACATCAGAAGAGTACGTAACAGATATACGGTGATGGCCTGCCTTTCGCAAAACATAGAATGCTGACAATTTCGCTTAGAATTGCCGAATTCCGGTCCAACATTCAGAAGAACCAGAAAAAACGGGCAGCAGAGCAACGACAGAAGGAGGTTCAAAAACGTGAAGCTGAGAAAGAGAACCGAAAGAATCTTGTCGGTGTCCGTGTTGTTCAAAAGAACCTTGTTTATGTGACAGGACTGAACCCGACTGTACGTGAGGATGAGCTTTTGAAGACGTTGCGAAAGCAGGAGTTCTTTGGCCAGTATGGCAACATACAAAAGATATCCATCAGCAACCGCAAGAGTCCGGATGGCTCGCCATCTCTTGGGATCTACGTCACGTTTGAAAAGAAAGACGAAGCACAGCGGTGCATTCAGGCTGTCAATGGCTCGGTGAACGGAGAGCGAACTTTGAAGGCACAGCTAGGCACTACCAAGTACTGTTCTGCTTGGCTTCGACACGAACAGTGCACGAACCGACAATGCATGTTCTTGCACGAGCTGGGAGACGAGGAGGATAGTTACACTCGGCAGGATCTTTCTTCAATGAACAGCATCAACACACAGCGTCCGCTGAATTCTGCTTCACGGTCGGCATCGCGGCAACAGAGCCACCCGCTTCCGGTCCAGGCTGCCGGTGCTGCTGCGAGTCAGCCCATGGCACGCACGGTGAGCAAGGATGGCTCAGAGAACGATGATGCGTCAGCTTTACCTTCCTCTGCAAACTGGGCGCGAAATCCACAGGTCCGAAGCAGGCGTGGCAGCTATGCAACAAGCGGTGCTGCTTCTAGCCCGGCCATCTCCATGTCTTTGCCCGTCACAGCAGAATCTGTCCCTGAAGCAGTTGAGTCTCCAATTCAAGAGGAAGCCACTGTCGCATCTGGAACGAGCCATGTGCAAGACAAGGCATCAGCGGAGGCAGCGTCTGTTTCGAAGACAACGGACTTTAAGGCGAAGAAGGAGAAGGATGCTCTGACCAACCTCTTCTTGAGCCTCATACAGGCGATGGAGAACTGCAGCCTTCCTTCGACGTTCCTCCACGATGGAATGACACTCGATGCCCATCCGCCTCTCTTCGATCCGCGTGGAGGCGAAAAGCGTCGGGCTCTTCGGGATGACGAGAGCCGCCTCGACGTGGAGCAGGAGGACCAGCAAATCGAAGTCAGGGAAAACACTGAGGATGAACCAGAGAGTAGCGGCAGTCTGGCACTGGGCGGCGAACCCGAGGACCGTGAGCAACGCCGTGTTGACCACACTTTTGACCAGCACCGTGGCGGGCCCCCACCGCCCCTTCAGCGGACCAACACGGACAGCTTGTTTGGGTCCTTTGCATCGAACTATCTGGCGAATGCGAACCCGGGGACTATTGGCAACCGCTCGATGACACCACAACAGCAACTCTACCAGCGTACGCCAAACAGCTTTGTGGACCATCCTCCTCCAGGCATTGCTCCTGCCCAGTCGCTCTTCCAGGGCCAGGCCCACAACCGACAGCCCTCGCGCTTCGGATTTGGGAACGAGGGTGCCGCAGGCGGTGCTGCAGGAATCAAGCTGGCTGCAAACCCACGTCTCATGACGCAGCAATCGTCGATGATGCCGTCGTCGCTTCATTCGCAGAACTCGCCTTACTATGCGGCTTCTATGCCAGGGCCTCCGCCCGGACTGAAGTCCACTGGCACGCCTCCGGCCATGTTCGGACATGGCTTCGGTGGTTCGGGGTTCGGTGGCAATCCAAAGGACACAAGGGACACGAGCCAGCTGCTGCAGGATATTATCCGTAGCAGAGGCAGCGCCAGCAGCCAGGCGCATGACGCAGGCAAGCGTGAGTACATGTTCCCCTCTTTTCTTAGCCAGTACCCATCGTCCGGTTCTTCATCCCCTGTTCCTGCTCTTGGCTTCTCGGCGTCGCTCTACGGTACACCGCCTGGAGCATTCCAAGACATCGGGTCTAAGCAGAAGAAGAAGGGGAAGAAGCACAGACATGCTAACACTTCCTCCTCTGGGGGGAGTGGCTTAGTGGATCTTGCGGACCCGAGTATCCTGCAGGCAAGACTGCCTCACCAGCAGAGCAACGCCGGAGTCGGTCAGGGACTTTTCGGGGGCCAGGCCCAAGGTGGGTACAATCCGAGCATGATGTACGGTGCTGGCTACTCGCGTTGGTGAGAGGGGCGAGCTCATTGGCGATGAGCGAGAGAGAAACACACGAGAGAGACCAAGAGAGACGAGAGAGAGAAAGAGAGAACGAGAGAGAGAAAGAGAGAACGAGAACGAGTTTGCAAGAGGACAGCACGAGACAGGGCGCTGATTTTGCTCTTTTTCTTTGATGATAAAATGCCAGCGATCCCTTCACGTTCACACCACATACCCTTTCCCTTTTCCCCATGCCGTCTGTCTCTTTCTTTATGCTTTACTTTTTGGTTTTCACGGCTTGATCATTTGTAATATCGAATCGGCGTTGGGATGGATGTCATCGAGGATTTGTTTGGGCTGTTGTCGAATTCCTCAGCACCCAACACCTCGCATGGGGTATAGCATTTTTTTCCTTCTTTCTTGATTTGAACACACAACTTGCATGACGAGATGGGTGGCGGGAACGCTCTGCAATTGAGGCCGATCTGCGGTTGGAAAACACAGGACAGAAAATCCTCGAGAGAAGAGGGCAGCGATTAATGACCCAATGCTTCTCGGCATCGACCTCGTCTACTTGACTATCTCCCAACACTCAAGTCATTAGTCCGGTTTCCGGAAGAGTCGTCATGCCAGGCAAGCCATCACCGTCTTTCTCTCGAGAGATTTGCAATGTATGTTAACACGGGCCTAGTTTTATTATTTTCCATTTTTCTCAAGTGTCAAGAGGGTGCGGGAACCAGACTGGTCGCGCTGTTCATGGTCACGATAATGCCATAAAGAGACTTTTGTGCCCTCACAATTTGTGCCACATTGTAACTCGCTCGCGTCGACATGTCTGTACCTCTAGAGGAAGGCGATGGAAGCCGCATTGGCATCGATCCCTGTTCCTGCCCCCCAGACGTCCTGTATATATATATACCGCAATTTGTTTTATCGTTACCTTTGGGCTCGTGTTGAGTTGCTGTTCTGTTTTTCTGGCGGGCTGTCTTTTATCTCTCGTCTCTCGTCCCCCGTCTCTGGTCTCTCGCAAGTCTGTTGTCTGTCGTCTCTTTCGTCTCTTGCGTCTTGTCTCGCCCTTTTTGCACCTGGCTCCCTTCTGCTTCTGCTTCTGTTCTGAGTTGATTTTTGAGAAGAAAAGAGACTGACATGCAGGAATTGCAGACGACGACTTGTCGGCCTTTGATGAGGTGGTATCGATCGTGGACGCACTGGTGTCTGATGAACCAACCATACCCAGCTATATTTCCGGCTCTCTGGACTCGCCTCTGCGGTCTGGTACGCCGTCGTTCCCACCCGGCTTTGGCCCTATTCACGGCTATCCGACTCCGACGCCACCTCCCGGTCTTGGCCGGCCGATGACACCGGCTTCTGTTTCTACCTCCGCCGGCCAGACGGTGCCAAGGCCAGCTGTGCCGCTTGTTCCTATCGATTCACCGCTGGCGAAGAAGGCGGCGCGTGTTGCAAGTGGCAGCGGCAGTGGTAGCCCAGGTGGCGATGGCAAGAAGCTTGGCGGAAAGGCTGTAGAGAGTCCACTGGTCAGACATGCTACACCGCTCACAAGGACTGCCTCTCCGGCGCCGGCCAAGAAGCCGCTGCTGCATGACGAAGACTTTCCAGCGCTGGACGTGTCAGCTAAGCCGATAGCATCGACAGCATCGGCAGCAGCCTCGACAGCATCTCACGCCGCCCCTGTTTCTACACCGCGCAAGGCATCTTCGACGGGCAAGGCTTCGGCTGCAGCATCAGGCGCAAAATCAGGGCCTGCAGAGACGCCACAGACAGCAGCAACGATCGCGGCAGTGGCGGCAACTAGTGGAGGCTCAGCAGTGCCTTCTAGAGTGGCGACACCAGTCGGGGAGCTCAGAAAGGAGAAGACCGACAAAAAGGCAGCATTGGCGGTGCTCAATATCACTGCAGCGACTAGGACAGTAGCGGCGGCCAAGGCTGGGCCTGGTACTGGTGCTGCGATGACGGAAAGCAGCCCTTCTGGCGAGAGCGCAGTGACGGCCGAGGCATTCCCGTTGCTCCCGACGCCGACGGCGGTAGCTAGCATGACGCCGGCCTGGTCACCGGTGGTAAGAGCAGCACCAAAGACGCTCCGTGTGGTTCAAACAGCGGGTTCTGGCAAGACGACAGTGGAGGTAGCGAATCCGATCTCGGCAGCGGCGCTGGGCAGCACTGGTGAGGCGGGTAGGTCGCGGCCGTCGGCAGTGTTTACATCGAGCTACGGCAGCAACAACCGGCCGAGCACGCCAGCCAGCGAGATCATCTCCGACAACGCGTCGGTGTTGTCTGCATCGGTTCCGGCATCACGGGCGGGCTCACCGCCGCCGTCTCGGATCGGGTCGGCGGCTGTGCGGACGACGACGAAGAGCCAGCAGCGGAAACAACGCAAGCAGGCGACGAAGAAGGAAGCAGCGACGATAGCCAGTCAGCCAGTGCCGGAACAGCAGGAAGAAGAGGAGATTGCGCCGATCATGGGCCGCAAGAAGAAGCAGAAGAAGGAGAAGCCGAGCAAGAGCAGCACGAATAGTGGCAAGACGGACGGCAACGGCGTCAATGGTACACCGGCCGAGACGCGCGAGCCTCTGTCGGCATCAGCATCAGCATCGGCATCGGCATCGGCATCGACAGCGACAGCGACAGCGACAGCGTCGAGCTCCGGCGTACAGCCAAAGGACGAGAAGAAGTCGAAAGAGCAGCAGCAGCAGCAGCAGAGCGACGAAGAAGCTGCTGCCAAGGACGTTGTAAAACCCAAGGTGTCTGCCGCGAAGCAGAAAGAGGACAGCAGCAAAAACAAGGCATCCTCGGCTGCGAAAGAGAAGTCGGCCGCGCAAAAGGGCAAAGGTGCCAAGGGTAACAATAACAGCACCAACAACAACAGCAGCAACAGCAGCAACAACAGCAACGTTAACAGCAGCAGCGGCGGCAGTACTGGTACAGCCACAACAATGGTGGCCCCTACAGCGTCGACAACTTCGTCGACAGCGACAGCGACAGCAGCAGCAGCAGCAGCAGCAGCAGCGATCGCAGCAGCAAATGCGAACGCGAAAGCCAGAGACAAGGAGGAAGAGGCGCTGGAGGCGGCGCTGGAGGAGGCGGCGCGGATCGCAGGCACGGAGCGGATCATGCTAAAGAACCGAGGAGCGGAGAAAGCGGACAAGGCAGAAAAGGCGGCCGGTGGCATGTCGCTGCTCGAAGTGGTGCGGGACATGATGGCACACGGGCTGGTGAAGAGCGAGCGAGACATTTCGCTGCTGTGGCAACAGGACCAGCTGACGGCACAGGCTTCGGGACCGGCGGCGCGGCGGGAGAAGACGATCATCGGCGACGCGATGCTGCAGCCGGACGCGATTTTCACAGAGGACGACCGGGCAGATCTGATGGCGGACAAGGTGGTGCGCAAGGAGATCGACGGGGTGCGACTGATGGCGACGCCCAACGGCGACTGCGTGCGCAACCTGACGGAAGAAGAGGAGAACCGCTTTCTGGAGCTGCAGGGACGGGTGGCCAAGGCAGCAGCGACGCCGCTGGCATACCAGCACCCGCGGTACGAGGTGACGGGGGGCTTTGCGCTGATCAGCAAGCGGGCAGTGCCGTGCGGACTGCCGGGGTACTTTCCGGCAGCGCCAGCGACGACGGCAACGGCTGTGGGCGGCGTAGGCGATGCGGCAGCAGTGGGAGGTGCCGGTCAGGTGGACCCGGTGGCCAAGATCCAGCGCGAAGAGGCGGTGTACTGGATCAACCAGTACGTGCTGCCGCGGCTGAATGTGCTGCCGCAGAGCGAGGCGGCGTCGTGGCAGTCGATGCTGGCGGATACGGGGATGCCGCAGTCGGTCGGAGCGGCGACAGTGGCTCCGTGGATCTACCACACGCCAGATATCCGCAACATGTTTGATGACGCCTGCTGCGATGGCTACTGCTGCGGTGGCAGCGGCAGCAGCGGCGAGGGCGACTTGGCTCGTCAGCAGCATAATCACAGTCACGGCCACAGTCACGGCCACAGCCACTGCCATGAGCACGACAATCACGATCATGGCCACGATCACGATCACGATCACGATCACGATCACGATCACGACCACTGCCATGAGCACGACCATGAACATGAACATGACCATGCGCATTTGCAGCACCACCACCATCACCACCATCATCATCATCATATGCACCATCACCATCACCACGACCATGATCACGATCACGCGCATGCGCACGCGCATCACCATCACGGCGACGACGAGTATGACGAGTACGATGAGGAAGAGGAGGAGGAAGAGGAGGAGGAAGAGGAGGACGAGCTCGAGGACGAGGAGGACGAGCTGGAGCATGCGGTGCGTCCGATGAGCGTCGAGGATGCCGAGGTGTCGCTGGCGCAGGCGCGCCGAGACGCTGCTACGCTGGGCCACACGCTGAGCCTGCTGATGAAAAAGAACAGGCGTCTGCTGCTACCGGCCTTTTTTGAGCCGCTGTCTAGGTCGATGGCGGCCCTGGAGGCCGGAGGCAGTGGAGGCATGCCGGCCATGACAGCGGCAGCAGCATATTAGGAAGGATAGATTGTGAGGAGGTGTGAGGAGGAGGAAGAAATGCGGGAAGAGAATGAAGGAGGAGAAGGGAAAGGAGGGAGGGGATCGGAAGGGGACATATGACGACAGAATGAGAGAATTTAAGATTGAGTGATTAAATTTGAGTAACTAAGTCTGCAGATGAATGAGGGAATATGAGAGATACGGGTAGGAGGAGATGCGAAAGAGATGCGAAAGAGGTGCGAATGGGAGGATTTGGATGGGGAGATTTGATGAGACAATAACAAGAGGCATGGAAAGTCAGCTATATAAATAGCATACGAGTACGAGTACGATACATGGTAAGACTAAGCTGAACAGGTCACGCAACTTGTCCTCCTTCCCCGCCAACCTACTCGGAATCCCTGCTCTTCTTGCGAGCAGCTGCCACAAGTCCAATCAGCCAGTCCTGGTGCCCGTTCAGTATCGGGTTGGGCCTCTGGCGCGACAGCTCGACGGCCGGTCTGCCGATCTGCGACTCTTGAGTCAAGATGCGGACGCGGTCCTGGTCCAGATCCTCGATGAGCCAGGCGTGATAGACGTCCAGAGAGGTCGTCTTGTCGCCGTCGTCTAGACAGGCGAGCCAGGCCAGTCTTGCGGGCTGTCCGGGCGACGGAGGCACCGATTCCAAGACCTCGGTCTGGATGGGAGGCAGCCCGAACGTCGAGAACACAAATGTGTCGCCCTGCTTGAGCTGCGGGCCCGAGGCTGGCGGGGTGATCTGGGAGACGTTGGAGTAGTACGACTCCCACTTTGAGATGTCGGCGAGCAGCGGCCAGATGCTCGATGCGGACAGTCCCTTGACAATGACCTCGTTGGACGTGTAGTTGTCCGTGTTGCCAGGGAGGAATCTCGGCGGCCAAAAAATAAACGCAGCCATGGCTGTTCTGGCTTTTTTTCAAATCCGGTATTGTGTTGTCCCCAAACGGTAGGTTGTTTTGTCCTCGGAATTAAATGCTGATTTACAACCGTCTGCTATCTCGGCTGACTAATGCTTCCATATATTCACAAGCAGATCAACGAATCACGGTTCATATTACGTCATCCGAAAGCGCTGCACGACTTGCTGCGGCGTCTGACGGCGTTGACGACCGCGCGTGCCGGCCGATCTGCTCACCGAGCCAGGCGAGCAGCGCGTCCTGTCCGTGGCCGTCGATGCCATCGTCAGCGCCGCTGACGTCTAGGGTACGTACGCGCCGCTCAGCTTCGGCAATGGCCGCGTCGGCGCGGTAGTCCTCAGGGAAAGGCAAGTGCCCGTGCTCGTCGTGGTAGGAATTCTGCTGCTCCCAGCGCTGGCGGCGGATGCTGCGCCGCATCAGGCCGGTCAGCTCGGCGGTCTGGGCCGCGTACGAGTTGTTATTGAACGTCACTTTGGGCAGCACTGTGCGGTCGGAGTGGTGACGACGACGATGATGATGATGATGATGATGAGAATGCCTGTCTGTCTTCTTTGAAGCGGTGCCTTCGTGCAGTAGCAGCGTGGGTGGGATGGCCAGCGGCGACCCTGTGGGCGGATAGGTGAGAAGCGACTGCTGCTGTGTGGCGGTCACGATCATCGTGTCGCCTGCGTTATCCAGCACCGACTGCAGACTGTCGAGTGACGGCGGTAGCAGCAGCGGTCCGGCGGTCTGGAAGAAGAGGCTCGGGCTTGCAAACACGTCCAGCAGGTCAGTTGGCTGGGTAAAAAGGGCCTCTAGAGAGGGGAGCCCGAGGGAGGTGGTGGTGGTGGTGGTGGTTGTGGTTGTGGTTGTGGTTGTGGTTGTGGTTGCAGTAGCAGCACTGCTGCCTACAAACGCGGTCCAGTTGTAGATGCCATTGTAGGCGGCCAGGCCGTGCACGGTAGAGCGCCTCTGCGGAAACGTCTCTGTGAGGGCCAGAACAGCGGCCAGGCCGGCGCCAAGGCGCTCTCCGTAGACGTAGATGGGACGGCGCAGCTTCTTGCGCAGCCAGTCGTAGCCAAAGAGGACATCATGCAGCGGGGCTGGCCACAGGTATGGACGCACGAGACGGCCGTCATCACTGGCCGGGTCGGTTGCTGCAGGGCCAGACCAGCGGTAGTGGACGGTAGCCACGGGACAGAGCTGCTGGCGGAGGAGAAAATCCGGCAGCGGAGTCGGCTGAGCGGCAGCGCATGGCGGCAGGTAGAGCAGAAGTGGCGTCTTCCGAGAGTGCTGACGCTCGTTGTAGATACTGGCCGTAGAGTGTTAGGGACTAAGGTCAAGAACAATGAAGAAGCAAAGAAAGGGGAAGAGTGGCTGACTAACCTGACGGTGATGTTGCCGGACGAGGCACAACGAACGGCCACGTGATTAGCCTGGCTAGAAAATGACCTGCACCACGCTGGCTGCTGGCTTGCGGCCGTTGGCAGGCGAAACGGCCGCGAAATGCGGCCTCTCGGACTCATCTTGGCCATTCCCCTTACTAAGTAGGCTCTCACGATTCTCGGCCGACGAGCCAGCTCAGAGAAAAAAGGCGACCTCCACCGGTTCGTCCCGTTTGCTTGCTCGCTTGCCTGCAGTGCGACATTGTGTGCACTCACAGCGCTGCTTGCAGTCTTGCATTCCCAGAGACGAGGCACTGGTTGCACGGGAGAGCACCGGACGTATCAGCAAGCGATAATGACTGGCGTCTGCTGTTGTGTACTCTCTTTGGATAATTCGCCGCTGAAGAGGGAAAAAGCTTGTTATCCCCGTATTACTGGAAGAACTGTCTGTCAGCAGGTGCGGCCCACTAAGCTCACTAGCACGTGATGGTAGAATAAGTCCAGGGCACTCCTTGCGTCCCTTCCCGCCGAAAGCTTCCTGCAGCCAAGGGCAGTTAGCTATGTAGTGGTGGAACGATCTTTCCCTTTTCAGCCGCTAGCTGCATTCCCCAACGTCATCTGCTTCGATAGCCTTTTTTGTGTTATTTTGGAAGCACACCTTTTGTCTCTTATCAGCTCCAATTCCCTGTCAATGTTGCATAATTCTCTTCCTGTGCACAAGGTTGCTGACTGAGAGAGAGAGAGAGAGAGAGAGATCGAAAAGGAAAGAAAAGAAACCGAGAGCGGTCCCACACTTCCGAGTCTAGGGAACACCCGAATGAACCAATTGTGTCTCTGTTTTCCTCCCCATTGGAGCCGACCTTTATCTCAGCTCAGACTTCTTCACCGTTCTGCCAGCTCGAGGAGATGCAATATTTAAGTCTGGGCGGTAGGGACGGCGCAGATATACGTTCTAGCACGCTCTGGGAGGGAGACCGGACTCGCCGGTAGTGACTGACCAAAATGCTCGACGCCTCAGTCGACACCGCGACGGAGCATGCCGGGGAAGTCGCGGACAACCGCAGAAGCAGCGGCACGGCCACAATGGATGGCATGTCGTTGGCACGACCGACGACAGGGCTGAGATCGCAGCGGACGTACAGCATCACGCGATGGCCGAGCACGGCAGTAGGGCCCGTGGAGCCCAGCAACAGTGGCAACAACAGCGGCAACAAAAGTCCGAACAGCGAAGAAGACACGCAGCCGAGCCGGTGGTGGTTCGCAGCGACAGCGTTTCCGATGGCGGCCGGCACGCTGGGGCCGGTGGCTTCGGCGTTTAGTATCTGTGCGCTGGTGCGGCCGTGGCGGCAGGAGATGGTGGCGGGGACGACGATCGAGACGGCCGTGTTCATCCAGGACCCCGTGTGGCTGACGGTGATCAACGCGGTGCAGCTGGCCATCGCCATCATAGCCAACATGTTCCTGCTGCTCAACATGGCTCGGCGCATCCGCTTCGCCGTGGCCCAGCCGGTGACCATGGTGGGCTGGTACATCTCGTCGCTGTCGCTGGTGGCGCTGACGGCAACGGCGGCACATCCGCTGCAGCGTGGCCTGGAGAACTCGGCAGTCGCGGGGAAGCTGGTGTGGTCGCAGGCTTTTTACTACGCCATTTACGCGGCCATCCTGTACATGATCGTGGCCTCGCTGATGGTGACGACGTACGTGGGCGCCGCCACCGGCCGCTACGACAAGGATTTCCAGCTGAACAACAGTCAGCG
The DNA here is from genome assembly GCA_000806385.1 of Leptographium procerum. Lineage (NCBI taxonomy): Eukaryota > Fungi > Ascomycota > Sordariomycetes > Ophiostomatales > Ophiostomataceae > Leptographium > Leptographium procerum. Next base: position 22,816 of record JRUC01000144.1, read on the forward strand.
CACGCTGATGCTGCAAACAATTATGTTTCTGATCTACCTGCTCGTCGGCGCCCTCGTCTTCTCCACCATTGAGGGCTGGGCCTTTCTCGACGCCGTCTACTGGGCCGACGTGACCCTCTTCACCGTCGGCTTTGGCGACTATGCCGCCGAGACCACGCTCGGCCGTGCCCTGCTCTTCCCCTACGCCCTGATCGGCATCATCAGTCTCGGTCTGGTCATCGGCTCCATCCGCAGCCTGGCTGTCGACCGCGGCAAGCACCGCCTCGACGCCCGCATGACCGAGAAGAACCGCCGCCAGTTCCTGCGCCGCCTGGCCCGCAAGGGCCGCGACGACATTCTGCAGCCCATTGCCGACGGCGACGGTGTTGGCCATGGCAACGATGACGATGAGGGTGCGGACCCGACACGCGGCGAAGCACGCAAGACTAATAAAACCTACCCCCGCCGTGACGGCACGGGACTCACCGAGCTCCAGCGGCGCGAGGAAGAATTCAACCTCATGCGGCGCATCCAACACGTGGCGGCGCGCAAGCGGCGCTGGATGTCCATGGCGGCGTCGGGCGGCACCTGGCTGCTGCTCTGGCTGCTGGGCGCCTACATCTTCCAGGTCTGCGAGAGGCCCTACCAAGGCTGGGACTACTTTGACGGCTTCTACCTGGCCTTTGTCGGCCTGACCACCATTGGCTACGGTGACTTGACGCCCATATCCAATGCGGGGAAGTCGTTCTTCGTCTTCTGGTCGCTGCTGGCCCTTCCAACCACGACGGTGCTCATCTCCGATGCCGGGGACACCATTGTCAAGGGCATCAGCGACGCCACCAATGCCGTTGGCCGAATCACCATTCTGCCGGGCGAGTACGGCCTGAAGCGGGATCTGATGGAGTTCGTGCATGCGGTGACGTGTGGTGTTGTGTTTTCCGACATTGACGACGAACGGCGGGGCTTGACCGGGAACAAGGATAAGAATAGGAACGGAGAGGAGGACGAGGACGAGGACGAAGACGAAGACGAAAATGTGCTGCCGCCGGGACTGCTGGGAGCGGCACAATTGAGGGGCGAAGCTCGAAGGGAGCAGGAGAAGGAGCGAGTCAAAGAGCTGAAGCTTGACGAGGAGACGGCAGAGGAGATTGTGAGAGAAGAGAAGGAAGAAGCGGAGAGTGAAGAGGGTATAGAGGAGGAAGAGGAGAAAGGAGAAGATGAGGAGGAGGAAGAGGAGGGGGAGGGCTCAGAGAGGCATCGACGTGGTGGAGGTGGTGGTGATGAAGGAGGAGACGAGGGGGGCGACGAAGGGGAGAGTGAGGATAACGGATCTAGGGATGATAGAGACGAAGAAGGTGGCAACGGAGCCAGTTCACATTCGAAAGAAGGCAGTCACGAAAGCGAGAAAGCAGAGTCAACCGGGGTCAGCAGCGGGGCAGAGACAGGCAGCCAGCGCTTCCTCAGCCGCGGACAGCGATCGTGGTCGGCCACCAGCATGAGAAGTCACAGATGGCGGACGGATGGAGAACAGAGGCAGCGCTGGCCACGGCGTGGAGACGACCAGGGAAACGGACAAGGACAGGTGCATGGACAAGGGCATGGACAAGGGCATGGACAAGGGCATGGGCAAGTTCACGGACACGGATCGGGGAAAGGGCTAGGAAATGGAGCAGGAGATGGGTCAGGAAAAAGACTAGGACGCCGCGGCAGCAGCAGCACAGACTTTGGCTACAGGCTGGGATCACTATCTACGGTGTCGATGCCGCGTTCCGACATCCCGCAGCAGCTGCCGGAGACGCGCGAAGCATACCACTGCATGCTGGTGGACGAGATTGCGCGCGTGACGCAGCACATGCGACACACGCCGCCGCGCAAGTACAATTTTGCCGAATGGGCCTGGTTTCTCAAGCTGATCGGCGAGGACGAGCGCAGCGCCGAGCTGCACGGCCGGGCAACAGCGAGGAGCGATCGGCGAAGGGAGGGAGAAGGAGAAGGAGGAGGAGGAGGAAGAGGAGGAAGAGGAGGAGAAGAGGGCACCACCACTGCAGACAGAGACGCCAGCCATGACAGAGACGCCAGCCACAACAGCCACAACAGCCACGAGGCGCAGATTAAGCCCTGGAGCTGGGTCGGATCGCACAGTCCGCTGATGAGCGGCCAGGAGGAGGCCGAGTGGATTTTGGACCGGCTCACTCGGAGGCTGCAGGCAGAGCTGCGGCAGGTTGAGGCACAGGTGCACGCCCAGACCGACAGCACTGCCGATCCTAGCCGGCCAGACCTTTCCTCCAGAGGAGGAGGAGGAGGAGGAGGAGGAGGAGGCGCACCAGGGCCACCACAGGCCATCGAGGAAGAGCCTTCATAGAGTGGACGTGGACTGTACAATGTATTTGGCGTTTGCTTTGTCATCCTCTCTATCTACTACGTACTTCTCAGTTTTCTCATTTTCCTCATTTTTCTCTTGCTTTCTGTTTTGTCTTTTTGTCTTTCTTCTCTTGTCTTATTTCTTCACCTCTTCGCTCAAAGCATAATGCATATACGGGCCGCAAGGCTCAGGTTGGGATACCGGATAATACGGATTGGGGATCTAGACTCTTGCTTAGTAATACATTTGATAACTTTTGCGCCCAGATACATAAACAAGTACAATTGAGAGAGCAGGGCCCGACTTTTTCCCTCCTTCTTCTTCTTCTTCTTCTTCTTCTTCTTCTCCTTCTGCTGCTGCTGCTGCTGCTTGCTACAATTGCATCGCCGCCCCTTTGATGGCCGTCAGGTAGCCGGCTCGCAGCAGCGGCCGCGGGTCGAAGCCGAGATCCTCGTAGTTGTCGGCGCCGCGCAGCTTTGCTACTACAGCGGCTGCCGACGCTGCCGCTGGTCCGTCTTCCTTGGCTACTGTTGCCGTTGCCAGGTCGGCCAGGTGCTGCAGGCTTTGTCCGACAGCGGCCTCAGGCTTTGCGTCGGCGCTACTGCTGCTGCCGGCAGCGCCACCACCAGACGTCGTCGTCGCCATCGCCGTCGTCGCCATCGCCGTCGTTGTCGATCGCTGCAGCGCCTCGGTCAGCGTCTCGCGCAGCGGTCCCGTCCACGCTGCAGCCGACGAGGGGAAGACGTCGGTGTTAGTGTGGGGGTGGGTCTGGACGCGGGCGGCAGCCTCCTCGTCGGTCTCACCCTCACCCTCACCCTCACCCTCTGCGCGGCCGCGGCCGCCTTCCTCTGCGTCCAGCACCTGTAGCAGCGCTGCTGCCGCCGCCATGGCCGTCTCGCGCGTCTCGCCAGGCTCTAGGCGCTGCAGCATGGCCGCCAGCACGACGCCCGGCAGGCAGAGAAAGTACGGGTACAGCGGACTGAGCCGGACGGTGGCAGCCGCGGCCGCAGCCACAGACATCGCCTCGGGGGCCATGATGACGCCGCCGCTGCCGCCACCCACCAGCCGGGACGACTGCGACTGCGACGAGACGGCCGATAGCAGCGGCAGGCCCTGGCTGATGGCCCACAGCACGTCCGTGGCCAGCGCCGACGGCATGGCCAGATACGCCAGCAGGCGGTAGTGCCAGTAGGCCAGGTGGACCACCGGCTCGCTGTCGTCCGTCATCGTCGCCGGCAGGTCGACGCGCCACATCTCGAGCGCCGCGTCGATGCGGGCGCCCATCGCCGCACCGCTTCCCGGCGGCAGCTGCTGTGCCGTCGGCGGTCCCAGCAGCAGGGGTGCGATGCTGGACCCAAAGAGATACGAGAGCTCTGGATGTGTTAGTAAGCACACGTGACTCGATAGAAGATGAAAAAAAAAAAAAATGAAAAAACAGGTCGAATACGCACTGATCAGCTGGAATCCGCTCTCGCCCACGAGAGTGCGTAGCGCTGGCAACAGCGAGACGCTATCCTGCGGCACCAGCAGCGGCTTGGCCGTGGCCACCGCATTCCAACGGTCCAGCGTCACCAGCGCCCACCAGGCGCGGAGCAGGAGCCGCGAGTCCGAGTCCAAGTTCGAGTTCGAGTTCGAGTCCGAGTCCGAGACTGTGTTTCCCGCGGGCATGATGTCTGCCGAGAGCTGCGCCTGCGGCAAACCCAATGCGTAGGCTGCGGCCACGGCCCGCGACAGCAGCGCCGTCTTGGACAGCGCGCCATGGCGGCCCTGCAGCGCAGCCGGGCCGTGGCTGTCGGCCTCGACGGCCAGCAGCAGCAGCGTCTGCAGATGGACGAGGCCCTGGGCACTGAATGGGCCACTCGAAGCGATGCTGGCTTCGCCCTCTGCCTCCCACTGCGCTAGCAGGCCACAGGCCGCGCGGCTGCCGTCTGTGCTCCTGACGCCGTCGTAGACGGACGCGACGCCCTGCAGAGCTGCCACGAAGGCGTCCTGCAGCAGCGGCGCGCACTGCACCAGCAGCTCCATCGCCCGGCTCCACGTGCTCGCCAAAAACGGCAGCGTCGGGAGCACTGCCACCAGGTAGCCGTAGACACCTTCATCCAGCTCGAGACTCGGCTGCTGCTGTTGCTGCTGTTGCTGCTGTTGCTGCTGTTGCTGTTGTTGTTGTTGTTGCTGCTGTTGTTGTTGCTGTTGTTGTTGCTGTTGCTGTTGCTGTTGCTGTTGCTGTTGCTGTTGCTGTTGCTGTTGCTGTTGCTGTTGTTGCTGCTGCGACTGCTGCTGAGGAGTGTCCATGTGGCCTGTGAGAGGGAGCAGTCGTTCCATGTCGGTGAGCGGTGGTCGTGCTGGCGTGGAAGACGACGACAGGCCTGCAACGTCTTCTGCGACTGCATCTAGCTCGCTTCCCCCCATGTGTGGCTGCGGTGCCAAGTTTGCCGGCGAGTAGGGCGTACCGCGTGTTGCTGCTGCCACTGCCGCTGCTATTTGTGCTGCTGTTACGTGCGGGTGGGGTGGCTGCTGTTGCTGCTGCTGCTGCTGCTGCTGCTGCTGCTGCTGCTGCTGGAACGACCGGCCCGACGGCGTTGCCCACGCGGCATGGCGGCTGCCGCCGTTGCCATTGCTGTTGTTGTTGCCGTTATTGCCGCCCATGGCATGGTTATTGTTATTATTGTGGCTATTGCTGCTATTGCCACCACCGCTGCTGCCGGCCGGCCCTGCCTGGCCGCCCGGTGCCGGTCCCTCGCCGGAGATGGCCGCGTACGGCCGCTTGGCATTCTCATTGAGTGCGAACGTCGGGTACGTCTCGGCCGACTCGCGACGGACACCACCCCCAACAACGACGCCGCCCAACAGCTCCAGCGCGTCTGCTGTGGCTGCCGCCGCCGAGACACCGCCGCCGCCGCCACCCAGCTTGCCCTCGATGCTGTTGATCCGGTCGGCCAGCTCCTTTATGTAGCCCTTGCTGGGGCCCCGCTTCTGCGGTACGCGGCTGAACAGACACGCCACGTGTGACCGCCGGCAGTTGCTGCACTGCTCCGTCTCTGAAATCGAGTCGCACTTGATCTTCTTGCGCCGGCACGCGTCGCAAGCCCGCGATACTTTCGACCGCTTGCGCGGCGGGATGTGGTCCACGCTGGTCGAGTACGCCTGCTGCGCCATCTGCGCCATCTGCAGCGATGTCGGCAGCCCGTGGCCCCCGTCCCCGTACCCGCCGTGATGGTAT